>MU189754.1:49208-74891 GCA_016904865.1 Pissodes strobi | reverse complement strand
GTCAATCAACATCTTCGCACACACACCGCTCGTCGAGCGCCATAGGACCTACCTTTAGTGTGAGTGCCACTGCCATAAAAAAAAAATATATCTGTGAAAGAGGGGAGGGAATTGTTTATTCTATCGATAACTAATGATTTTAGCACTCTCGTGACTCTCCTTCGCGTGAAAGGATACTTTTTTTGTGGATTGAATGAGAGTTATCGCTTTATCATCTGCTCATCCTATTTTGAGAAAACCTTCAGCAGATAATTTTTGGAATAATAATATTAATCTATTTTATTTCAACTTGGGTTCGTGGATGTTGATATGACCTCCTCTTTCCAGGAAGAACCTATCGCACTCTCAAACGCTTTGGTGGAAAATTTGATTCCAGTAGTGGAAAATTGTGCACAATTCGTGCAAAATTATGACCTTAAAATAGAATGTGAGATTTTCAATTATAATCTGATGTTTTGTATTCAGCAGCAATGTTGCCAACCGAGGGCAAATGTCCCTTTTTCGAGGGAATATTTAGCCTGAGAGGAAAAAAGGTAATACAAAGGTACAAAAAGCTGCTTGACAAATATGAAACAACTTGTTCAAAAAATTAACAAAATTGCAAAATATGGAACCAATTATTAAATGCATGCTTCAAAAATCATTTAATCCATTTATTATGCCCTACTATTTAACAATATGCTTTTCCTTGCAACAGTCTGTGGGCTAGCTTCTTCTTGTATGTAAAAGTGTATTGGTGGTAGGTCTGATAATACCTCTAGAGCGGTCCTAGAGGTTAAGTAGCTTTAGCACGCTATTCAATAGTGTTCCCCCCCACACTTGCCTGGTATTTGTCCCTGCTTCACCTACGTTTAATAACTATATGGTCCTCTTAAGGCTTAGATCCCACACATTCTTCTACACCTGCCTAATGCTATCAAAGCCTTCTGTGCAACAACCTTCTGAATGTGTGAATTCTATGCCAGATTTTTGATCAAAAATGATTCCTAAGTATGTGGAAAAGGGAATTGTTTCTCTCTAATGGTTTTAGCCCCCCTTACGTGTGACGGAAACCACTACAGCTTTCTGTTGATTGTCTGAGAGCTATTCGGGCCTACACCAGTTATTCACAAAGTTGAGAGCTCCTTGACTTCTCGTCGAGAGTATGTCACTAGATTTTCCTGGTACTACTATCGCTATGTCATCTGCATATACCTTCAGCAGATAATTTTTGGTATAATAATATTTATCTATTTTCTTTCAGATTAGGTTCGTGGATGTTTCCAGCAAAAACCTATCGCACTCTCAAACGCTTTGGTGGAATGTTTTGTTACAGTTGTGAAAAATTCGTCCAAATTGTGAACTTAAAATAGGATGTGAGGCGAGCTACTTAATTGACTCGATTTTCAATGTTTTGTATTCAGCCAACTGGTGGCAAAAGTCCCTCTTTTGAGGGAATATTTAACCTGAAAGAGGAAAAGGTAGAAAAAACTGCTTGGAGAAAGGAGAAGAGTTTTTCACAAAACTTCGTAATTTATAAACATTGAGTGGCAACTTGTTTTGTTTTGCTCATACATTGTTGAAGAAATGGACAAAATTGCAAAACATTTAACCAATTATTAATTGCATGTTTAGGGAACATCGTTTTACTTTATTTTAAATCCTTTTATTATGTCCTACTATTGCACAATATGTCTTATTGATTAGGTGTATTAGTAAAAGGGAAAGCGCTAAACCAAAATTGGCAACATTGTTCGTCTTTGTTGGTTTCTGTAAGTTAATGAATAATGGATTAATTTACATTCTTAGTTTACTTAAATATGGTATTGTATCCGTGACATTACTCAGTGAGGTTCTAGCATCGAAACTAAATTGTTGACCACAGATCTTGCTTTTTAGAAAATACTTTTACTATATGTCATAGAATACAATGATATTAATCAACTAATGGGCTGGACCGCAGAGTATGAGTATAAGCAGAAAATGATAGATCATGGTAACCCGGCGACACGTGTTTCTGCTTATTGGCTTCGTCAGGCAAGGCGAAGATGCATGTATATACGTACATACACCTAAAATGGCATATATACATATACACACCCACACACACACTTAACGAGTGTAACCTGGGAAAAGGATGGAACAAACAATATAGAAGCCACAAACAGGAGCCAGTAAGCACTTTTGTGGTCCGAACAAGGCGACCTTCATTGCGAAGGCATCAACCAAGAAAGGCCACGGAGGCAAACTATAGCCACCTCCCGTGACATTCTGATAGTAGAGTGCCCAACGCAGTAAAAGCCTTCTATAAATGATTTTTGTGGGCACCTCGGGATTACAAGCTGAAATTTTCACAGAATGAAGGTTTATTATATTAATTCAAAATCCGAAGGTAGTCAAAAATTAGAACGGGCGAAAGGGCAGTATACCTAAAAATCGAGATTATTATATGAACGTGTAGGATATTAATTTATGAATGTTTTCATATAAAATTCATCTACATTTTTGCTCGAATTATATTTTTTACAATTGCTTGAAATATGCAGATTACGTTGGCCCTTACGGCAAAATAAATAAAAAAATTGAAATATCTCCCTTCGAACCTGGGCAAAATCTGATTGAAATATAGTCATTTTTGTATTCACCTCGCATTCTCTCCGAAATGAAGGCTCAAATCAAAAAAATTTATTCTTGCAAAAAGTTTGCCTTAAGTATCTAGAATATACAGGTGCAAGAATAATTTTTTTTTCAAATTAGAAAAAAAACAGGTATTTGATCATCGAATTCCATGAAGCCAAATTATCAAATTCACGTCAATTGTTACCTACTGTTGTTATAGGGTTTTTATAATAAATGTGACACACAGTAAACAGTAACCGTCAGTCGAAGCAAGAATATTCTCCAAAAAATGGATTCCGATTCGGACAGTGAAATCAAAATGCTGTTAAAGGAAGCAACCAATGATTTACTACCCCAGAAGTCTGGAGCCCGCTACTAAAAAGAGTATGAAATGTTTTCAAAATGGTGTTCCGCAAAAAAAGTTAAAGACATTGACGAGGATGTTCTAATTGCATATTTTGTGGATAATTTCAAGGATAAAAAAATCGTCTTCATTGTGGTGTTATTACTCTATGTTGAAATCGACTTTGTCTGTGAAGAGAAATATAATGATTAACAAATTCCCGAGGTTATTAGCGTTTCTTAAAAAGAAATCCGTTGGATACAAGGCCATGAAATCCAGCGTATTCAGAAAAGAAAACTTCCTTGCTGAAACATCAGATTATGAATTTTTACTGCTAAAGGTAGGAATTTTTAAGTTTTTACATTCAAAATACTTTTATTAAAGTTATGTTTTATTATAATATAGGTTGTTCTCGTCGTTGGAATTGCCGGAGCATGTCGCAGAGAGGAACTGACCAAAATGACTGTGAATGACATCGAAGAGCAAGGCGAGATTATTGTTATAAGTATTCCGGATTCCAAAACACACACTTCCAGGAAATTCGTGCTTTATGGTCGAGACCAGGAATATTTAAAGAAATACCTGAAGCTGAGGCCCCCTCTGGTGTCAAGCAATAGGCTATTTCTATATTACAAAAAAGGCAAGTGCACCTCACAAGTTGTTGGGATCAATACTATCGGAAAAGTGCCCAGTCAAATAGCATTATTCCTAAAATTGCCAAATCCTGAATCATATAGAGGTCATTGCTTCAGGAGGTCCTCGGCAACTCTTCTAGCAGATGCAGGTGGGGACCTCGTGACCTTAAAACGTTACTGGAATGGATTTTATGATCCAGGAATCGACAGCAGGCTGCTCAAAATCAATGGTGACATCAGTATTCAAAGAGTATTACACTTTGGGCGAGATTCCTTTTATTAAAATAAAAAATATGTCTACTTCTTCAATTATTATAAATGTTAATAAGTAATATTTCTCTATTTTATTATAAATTTAATATAAATATAATAAATGTTAATAAGTAATATTTCTCTATTTTATTAAAATAAATGTGAAATGTGAAGAATATATCTTGCTTCGACTGACGTTTATACTAGTAATAGTACCTATTCCTTTGTATTACAGCAATGCGTGCGGTAATGTTTTATTACCGCTCGGCGTGCAGTAATGTGGTACTTACCGCACGCAAAAGCGTGTTGTAATGTATACATTACCGCAAGGGCGTAGATAAAAGTATTTATTGCATGTGGATGTAAAAAAGGTAAATTATTATTAGATTAGATAAGTACATAATAAAACTTAATCAAATAATTTTTTATTAGATTGTATGGAAGCACGCTTGTACACTTAGAAGAAATTAATTAGGTTGCATAGGATCATGCAAAAAAATTACTGGAAGGCAATATTGAAGTCATTGTGTCTATTCCTGAAGAAGATACAGACAGTGAAGATACATAGATTTTGTTATTATAAAGATTTTTTTTACATTTTGAGTTTTTCTATTTTGAATAAAAGCTAGTTTTAATAGCAGTTGCATTAAGTATATGATTTTTTTTCTACTTCGTTATTACCTAGGAGCCAGCGTATAAGAAAAACATATTTCAGTTTTTATCGAAAATGTCATCATTGACTTTATTCAAATAATAATAGCTATTATTATTATTACTATTCTAACCCGTAATGTGTAAAACCACTTATTATATTGTACAATAGGCGAGAGAGAGAGGGAGCTATGAAGAAAAGTGAGATGCGAGACTACTGGGGCAGCGCGAGATCCGTCGATCGGTCGCGGCTAGAAGAAAATTACTTTTTTTACATTTAATTCTATTTTTCCATTACCATTTGAGAAAAAAAATTATTCTTGCACCTATATTATTCTAGATACTTAAGGCAAACTTTTTGCAAGAATAAAATTTTTTGATTTGAGCCTTCATTTCGGAGAGAATGCGAGGTGAATACAAAAATGAGTATATTTCAAACACATTTTGCCCAGGTTCGAAGGGAGATACTTAATTTTTTTTTGATTTATTTTGCCGTAAGGGTCAACGTAATCTGCATATTTCAAGCAATGATAAAAAATATACTTCGTACAAAAATGTAGATGAAATTTATATGAAAACATTCTTAAATTAATATCCTACACGTTCTTATAATAATCTCGATTTTTAGGTATACTGCCCTTTTGCCCGTTCTAATTTTTGACTACCTTCGGATTTTGAATTAATATAATAAAACCTTCATTCTCTGAAAATTTCAGCTTGAAGCCCAAGGAAAGTAAAATACTTAAAGAAGGAAATAGGTATTGCGGCATATATTAAAAAAAAGAGGAAGAAGCTAATGGGCTGGACCGCAGAGTATGAGTATAAGCAGAAAATAATAGATCATGTGTATATGTATATATGCCATTTTAGGTGTATGTACGTATATACATGCATATTCACCTTGCCTGACGAAGCCAATAAGCAGAAACACGTGTCGCCGGGTTACCATGATCTGTCATTTTCTGCTTATACTCATACTCTGCGGTCCAGCCCATTAGCTTCTTCCTTTTTTTTTTAATATATGCCGCATATTTCCATATTAATCAACGTCAAAAAAATCTGTCAACCCTTTTAACCTAATATATTAATGTCATTAATAGCAGAACTCTTCCAGTCTTATTGGATTAACAGTAATGTTACAGTATTTAAATAGCAAATTTCTATGTTTTAAGTAATTACAGCTCTTTACAGAGATGTATTATAAGCAGAAAATAGTTTCGATTAAAAACATTTTTATAAAAGCAATTAGAAATTTTAATTAGAAATTTATTATTATCATTGTAGCAAAATTCAAGATATGATGAAATATTAAAATCTGGCAATCCTTTTTCACCTTGTAACACTGCATTGTGAGATGGTAACTTTATTTATGATATGGCCAAATATTGAAATATTTCTGGCACTGCTTGCTCTTAAATGGATTACCATATTATCACAAATTTTGTGTTTTCTTGAAATCTCTGAACAATTCCAGAGCAAAGTTAAAATATACTATCCGATCATGCTTAATGCTTTTCGATCATTGTTAGAACTCTGCTTTCATCCCTCCCATAAAAATTATAGGTATACAGATTTTATAGGCACGAGCAGCGTGTAAAACCGTGTTTCATCAAGATTTCGCGAAACGGCGGGAATTTTCGGCAGGATTTCCCCCGCAGCCTTGCTTCTTGCCGCTTGTTCCTGCAATAAAGGAATAAATCGCGTTTTATGGTTTTACGGTCCTTCTGAGCCGGCCGAGTAAATTGGGTTGAATAAAGCGCTCGTCACTTAATCGAGCGCATTATTCATTCCGCAGGCTTATACCGGGATTTTGTCAAATAAACTGTCATTATTATTTGTCTTTTCGCTGGGCCACTTTAACATTATCTCGGGGAGAAATTGGCTTAATCATAAGGCAATGATGGGTGCCATATTATATATACCAACTCTTTTTATTATTTTGGTAAACGACAACCATTGAAAGAGCTTTTAGGTGAAATTTTCATTGTTTTTCTTCAATAAGTTCTATTAACGGAATTAACCCAAGTTCTTGATGCTCCTAGAAAGAAGCGCCAAATCAACATTAAAATTGTTTTCTAATCTATCATAAAAAGGCTCAACATTTGTGACCAAGTTGAATTGAGCCCAAAAAATATTTCTAAAAAGTGGCCATAAAAGTCCACAACCACTACATGGTATAGTTTTAAAATAAAAAAAAAATAAAATCAGAGGAAACGGTAAAGAAAAATTCTGTTATTTTTACAATATTGTACTTTTCGCAGCTGTTAATATTTAAATTGTAGAATTAGTTTCTAAGGCCCTAAGAGTGTTCATGTTTGATTTGGATGTAATATCTACCGAAACGAATAGGATCCAGCTGAGGCAAGAAATTGCAAATTTTGTTGACGATATTACAAATTCAGGGGAGGCAGTTGGAGACCTGTATCAATCTAGACAAGAAAGGGCACCGCGAGGAAATATTGAAGAATAATTTATTGTAGTGTTATAATACATAATATTATCGTCAATAACTTGATTTGTAAGGCCAGAAGTAAAAGGATTTTAGGTTATTAAAAGTTCTGGATATCTTCCTTGGATGGTGATCTCTAAAACAGTTCACTTCTTTATGTCGCTCCTCTTGGGCATTCTCCGATAGGTCACCAATTGGCAACAAAAATTGCTCAATCACCTCACTCGAATGCATAAGGAGTTTATGTATGGATAAGGTTTTAGATATAATTGGGCTGTTTCATGCACAAAGGCCTTGAATTTCTGCACGTCGATTTGATAATCAGAGCTTAGAGCTCTTAAGATAAGACTAAATATGTATATTGAAGTTTTATCGACTCGTGTGATTTCGCGCTTGACGTTTGAGGGATATAGAAAAATCTCCGTGCGTTATTACCATCATTAGAAGAGCCAGATACTTGTTTGGGAACGTCTACAAGAGGTCCCGTTTGCCATCTGATCTCTGAAGAAATATATATTTTTTCCTTTCATCAAATAAGGGGTCATTACTTTAGACGTTCTCTAGATGCAAAAATTGAATCAACAGGCAATGTTCAGGAAGCATTTAAGTGATCTTATGTAGGCATGGAGTGGTGATAATCCAAAAATTCAAAGAGGATGTTTTCTAGATTATTTAAATATTTTGGACCTGCTCCAGAAATGTAACATTTTTGAGAAGAGCAATCCATCAGAGCATCACACACTTTTCCGTCAACCATTGTAGCAAACCTAACATACATATTAAACCACATATTTTTTCCTATAGATAAAGATTTCAGTACTTATCAAGTGATCAATTTCCGTCTGAACCTTGGAAAATTTTACTTTTATTACATCATTAAACTCGCAGCGACATAATTATGACATATGACATTCTTGGATTTTTCCCGAAAACAGTTTGTTAATTTTTATTGAGACTTAGACGTAATGGAACAATGCAGTTTTTATCACCAGTACCATCAGTACCCCATTTAATGTAAATGAAGATAATACCTCTTTTTGTGACTCTATCAATTTTTTGGAGATATGGCTTAGTAAAGATTGAAGATCATCCTTTGAAAACCGCTCTGAAATTGTTATGCCCCATGCTATTTGAAATACTACTTGGGTATAACAATCTACTTTCTTATAATATATAAGATTTTCTGATTACTGATGGTTAATATTATGCTAAAAAAAATATGAAATCTCACTGATGCTGACCTATTTATGTCACTGGTATTAATTAATGTTCAAATTGCAATTATGTTAATTGTTATGGTAATTAAGTTTCATCTTGACACTCTAACACTAGAAATTATAATAATCAAGTATCAATTATACGATTTAGGTCTGGTACTCACTGTGATTAAGCTTCAAATCAAAAAGTAGCACTAATTATGGTACTTTAGCAAGTCTCTGATCAATACGTAAACATTACTAATTACCATATAAAAATCTCAATAAATTACCTTAACGAGAAGAGTTATCTTTAAAAGATTATTTCAATATTACCCAGTTACTATTGCTTAAATATGCAACAATTTATACGTAAAAATTAGGGAATAAATATCCACTAAACTACGCTTAGTTTATTCCCTTGGCAGCTGGAATATAGAAGACTTCTAAAATATCTTCAGGATGTCAAACTAAAAGGGATTTACTGAATAAAACAAATAGAAATATAGCCTTACTAAGGAAGAAGAGTTAAGCTCAAGTCTTCCGATATCGGGGCGAGAAGTTCATTAATAAGATTTAAATAGTTTTATTGATTTTCTGCCATGGGTTTGATAAGCAGATACAATAAACTTAGCATAAATAATCTTAACGCCCTAATTTTATAGCATATTTTTAGGTATTAAGTAACAAGAATGAAATCGATAAAAGGTTTTTAGGGCTTTAGAGGACTGCCTTTTACAAAAATTAACACTAGATAAGGTTAGAGAACTAAAAATCAGTATCTATAGAAGTAATATTTCAGAATATACTTCTCGGTAATTGTCTTTAGAGTTCTCACTAGGAAAATTTAAGGTATTCGCACGATAGAGCAAGAACTAAGTCATAGATACAGGTAGGCCTAACAATTAATAATTTAAATAGATCTTACCAGGACTTGCCGGTACATTGAACCTTCCGTATGTTAAAAGCTACTGGACTGAACTCTAGTGTAGATGTACGAGACAGGTGAACCTCTCAGCCTCAGCTGGGACGATTACTTCTCCACAGAACTAACGGCCTGGTCCACTTCGAGGAAGGAATTCCCCAGAACAAATGGGACCAGTCCCTAGGAAAGACCCTGGTAAAATGAGAAACCTCATTTTTATCCATGCTACTAAAAAGCACGTGGGTTGAACCTACCTTTTAAAATAAAGGGGTATCACACCGTCTTTCACACGGTGTTTGACATCCGCATAGTCGGTATTTTAACAAAAGATACACGTTACTACGCCTCGTAGATCTAAGAAAAGCACTTTCTGGTGACCATCGATCAACAGTGCCACAAGGCACATTCTCGAAGGCAAGTTCTGAACGAGAAGGGACTCAGCTCTAACTTCCTTGGTTATATATCCTATTTTCGTGCGCATCTCTGTCAAGTGGTTTCAAGTGCTGAAACCCACTCGACGTAGTAAGGTTGTGACAATCGATACCATAATTTAACGGATACACAGAGAAAATCGAAGTATAATATTAAGATGCATGTACAACGTTACAAAATCCGTAAATACAGCCAGAGCTTCGTCGGAAGAAAAATAACCAATTTGACTATTGCTGTTGTTCACAGATTTCCTGGACTCAGTATCTTCCGATGGAGTTTCACCTAAGGTTTTCAAGATCAAAATAGCATCTGTACCTCCACTAGCCTAGGAATAGGAGCCGGAATCTACGAACCAAGGAGAGAACCTAAAATCTCGATACCTATGGGCACACTCGCCACAGTATTTCAGGTGGAAATTACAGCTATCATTCTCTGTATAGAGGAAATGATCAGGAGGAAGATGAGCAACAGGACAGTCGTTATGTACTCAGATAGCCAAGCAGCAATCAATATAGTAACATCAAATTTATTATTGGACTGTATAAATCTGTTGAACGATATGGGAAGACTTAATAGAAAAGTGACCTTGGCGTTGGCGCCAAGACACGAAGGTCACGGAGGCAACGAGATGGCAGGCGAATTAGCCCGAGAACGCTCGTCTCAGCCACTAATAGGACCAGATTGACCAGAACCATTTTTGCGGAGTCGCAAAGGGATAGAAGAAGCGTCCCAGAGGTGGTGGTTGAATCTACCGGGACATAGATATGCAAAAGATTTCATCAGCAAACCTTCGGCAAAATTAACAGCATACTTGTTAAGTTACAATCGGAAGTCAATAAGAATCCTAGTGGAACAACTAACAGGCCGACTAAAGAGACATATGAGTCTGATAGGCCTGGCGGATGAAACCCTGTTTAGGTTCTGCCAGGAAGGGGAGGAGTCGGCAAAACACATTCTCTGCCACTGTGAAGGACTTTCCACGTTGCGCTTCGAAACTGCGGGGACAACCAATCCACCATGGAGCCACTGTCGAGACTTTGGAGCCTGATCAAGAAGACACGGTCGGACACAATAGTCTAAGTACATGGAGGGTTGCAATAGATCTTACTGGTCGCAGTGACATAAAGGCGATGACGCCTCCTCCACACATATATCTCTCTATCTAGCCACTAGCTCTAAAGCTCATAACAGTAGCAAAAGCTAATTCTTCTTTTGCATGATCTTCTATCAATGGTTTATTGAATCTTTGTTTGGTTTTTATGCTGGCAGATTGAAATGAAACTTTATAGGGGCGTCCACCGCCTAAGCTTGAACTTCCTGTGACTAATAATAATATGCCTTCTAGCCACGACTTATTATAATTGCGAATTTTATTTACTAAATAATTTACTTTTTTTCCCCTTTCAATATAAAACAATGGAAAAAATACAATCGATTGGTAAATTTGACCAGAATGAAATGCCGTCACTTTCATTGCATAGTAAAAATTTACGGAATTGGTAAATTTGGCTAGAGCTGCAAATGATCGCATTTTCTTTTCGACGTGCCTAAGAGAATTAGCATCCAAAAACTGCGTCACAACATCCCACAAAATGCTCAAACTGGTTTTAGATGTTGGTTTTGAAACGTTTTTCTCCTTGAGGGCTTTAAAAAATTCTAGGCGACTAAACCGATGCGAGACTCTTAAAACGATTTTTTTTTGCTATTCGGCAACTAAACGTACCTTACGTTTAGTTTGGGTAAACATAATCAGAAACTAAAACCATTGTGGCATAAAAACTGCTGACTGCTTGTTGATAATTATTGACAATTCAAAAGATCTACTTCATCAAATAGACAGATTTTTGGAAAAAGGTAAATGTTTCATGATCTCTATAAAATAAAAATTATTTTTTATCAGCTATCGGGCAACGGCAGTTAAAAAAATAAACATCGACAGAAACTACATACATTGGGGCATACAAATTGCCTCTATTAGTAGCTAGTGGAAATTCAAACGATCTGCTTCATTAAATTTAGCAATATTTAAAAACAATTGAAACTTTTTTTTGAAAAAAAAAATCACGAAGGTTTTTTGAGAATAACATACGTACAGTATCAAAGTAGACATACCTTTGGTAATCCGCAGCATAATTTGGCCTTGGACGGGAACGTATCCATACTTGTGAATTTTTGTTCTTTTATTACCTCCTCTGCCTTGCTGAGCAGAAGCCGACTAAATTTGGTTGATTGAGTTTCAAAATACCAAGAATATGCACGGCAAAAAAGACATTATTTAATTTTTGAATTGACTTGAACGTCTCTTATCTATACTTATTACTACACTTTCTTATCTTGTTTCTAAGAAAAAATGGTTTGGTCCGTTTAGAATTCCAATCCTCTGTACTGTACGCCGCGCCGCTCCGCGCCGTACAATCCGTCATTAATTGAAATGAAACAAAATATAATTTCAAACCCAAACATGTCATTATTTAGTTTAAATGATTCAAAATATAATTTTCATAAATGTCTAATAACATGTTAAAAGGCTGATGGAGAGATACAAGCTAAATTGAGGGGTTCTCAAGTATCGAATTCGTTTATTTTTGAATAGTGTTTTGAACAGTAATAAAACAATTCGTATACGGTTTAGTGGGCCTTGTTTTAAGATATTTCATTTTTACAAACTTGTGCGATGTTTCGTGGACCCTTAGTTTTCACATTAAATGGTATGATTGATCACTTTTCAAATTTTCTCCAAGCAATTATCTATTTAAAAAATATATCTGGCGTTACTTTTAATTAGAAACAGGTTTTTTAAATAATTATTTTCCTAAATTTTAACTATAATATTCCCGAAATCAACCTATTTGTCGTTGTACTGTAATAATAGCTCGAGACGCTCAACGAGCTGCCATCTATTCAATTTTCACGCAACTTTGCCATTTCGTCAAGAATCGATAGAAAATAATCGAACTCCAGTGGTTTCCAAGTTTGCCATAATAGAGAAACGATAGTATTTTTGGATGTTTTCACAGATATCTGCTAAAAATCGTTCACAATTTTACAGATATCTGCAATAAATTAATTTATATGGTGTCCCAAAATCAAAATATCCTCTCAGAGATTCAGGTTTGGATGTGGCTTATTCTACAAAAACTTTTGGTGGACTTGAGAGATTCACAGATACTGTTGTAGTAAATTAAAGAAATAGAAATTTAACTGAAGAGAAATATACAGCCAAACGTTAAATTTTTTAGAGTGTCGAAATACTTTCCATTTTCTAAATTTAATTTATTTGCTTTAAAAAGACAAATAGCTCAAGAAGCAGTCTTGAGAGGAATTATTAGGGCTCTTATTTTATTTGTGAATGGTCTCTAATTTAATCTTGTAACTTACGGTTTCGAAGATAGCAATATTGGCACACACTATTTAATACATCCTGTTATATCACTTGTAACAAAGACTATTGTAGCTAAGTCTTTGCTTGTAATCAAAATTTGTTATAGAAGCTAACCGATCTGTTTTATATACATGCTCCCATTTATTATTTTTAAAAAAGTGATTTTCGTAATATTTTTTTCGCATGATTTTTAAGTTTTATTGTCGGTATTTACTTTTTTCAAAAAATAAACAATTTTGAAATATGTCAAGTTAAAATCTGATAGCTTCTAATAACGCAAATTATAAGTGTCCGTACAATAATCAGAAACATAACTTGTGTTGTTTTTAGAAAATTTTATTCAACTTTTAAATTTGACATTTTGTTACACTCAATTAAACAGAAAACAAATATGTGATAGTTTTGCACTGGTGTAACTTATCGATAATTTGCAGTAGTGTAAAGGAATAACCTTTTTTAAAAGTTTGATTTGAATTTTCTGTGTTACAACAAACGAATTATTTATGTAAGACGTCACTTTAACTGATATTTTTACTGACCTTTCTAGGTACTGATTGAACCGATTTGCAACTTAACTTAAATTATTATTTTCATTGATCTTTTAAAATTCTGAAGATAATTATTTCAGTATTAGTTTAATAATTCAATATTGCTACTTTGGTTTGGGTTAGTTTTGGTTAGTTTGAGTCAGTGATCGGCCAATAGGAGAGAATCATAAAAGCAACTACAAAATGTATTTAACATGTGCCACTATTGTTTTTCCCAAATTCCTAAGGGTTACCTGGAGAAGGGTTGCCTTTTTTGATAATCGTTCATAATACTTTTACAGTGATGCCAAATTGCTTTTAGGATCTGAGTTATTACAGAAGTTATGAAAACCGTCAAAAAATAGTTGTCTGAACAATTTCAATATGATTAATGTGAACCAAAAAAGTTAAATGAGAGCAGACTGTAACGGCCAGAAAATGATAACATACTTGATTGATAATCTAAATTTCATCTACTTTTCTGTTAATAAAATTATTATTTATCATTCTGCCGTTTAAATTTTAGATTAACTTTCATCCACCATTCTATTAAGAATTAGCCTCGGAACTAGCTAAAAATTTTTCGAAATTAAAAGTGTTTAAATATTAAATAAATTTAAAATAATGCAGAAATAAGTATAATATAGTCATAAACTAATATTTCTCCAATTAATTCTGAGCAATATCCAGCAATTTCTATTACTGTCTCACTGCAAAAGTTTGACTTTCTATTTAGACGTTATATTTCATTATCTTCGGGAAATGAAGAAGGCATGTGCTTGCCTTAGGCAATACTAAATACTTAATATTTAGTGACATTTAGGAGTTTTTTTGTGTGTGTTCTGAGAAAATGCTTTTTTACGCACACCCCCCTGAGGGGATTGTGTGGACTCACCAGCAAAGCTGACATAGGTACCCACTAAAAACTCAGCGCTGTTCCGACCTGAGCTTTAACCCCTATGGGTCTCTACTGCAGGCCGGAGGGAGGACTTCCGGGATTGTCTCCTGTTAAGTCCAGGCACTTCTATTAGGTGCCCAACTTGTGAACTAATATTGTGTCGTCCTAGATGAGTTGTAAAAAGCAGGAGTGGATGTTACCCCGCTCCTGCTTTGTGATTCTTGACACTGATCATCTCTAGAGCGATCACACAATTAGACTCCTAGATCTTTTGTGTCTTGCTCATCTGCGTCTTCCTGGGTCGTCTGGATGATAGTCTATTGCGTCCCTTAGTTCTTCATCAGCATGGTCCTCTACTCTTTGGAATATGCGCCTAGCCTTTTCGACTATAAGGTCATCTAGTGACTGCCACTGTAGGTCAGCCTATAGTTCGGCATTTCTGACGAACCACGGTGAGCCCGTTGCCCTCTTTATTAGCACGTTCTCTGTTCCTTTTAGCATCTTAATGCTGTATTTCTCAGCAAATCCCTAGGCCATTGAACCATGTGTAAGTTGAGGCCTAGCTATCGTCTTTATTATGGTGAGCTTATTCTTCAGTGACATTTGACTAGCCCGCTTGGTTTTGTCTTTTGCTGCTTGGATGTGCCTTTTCCATGTCAAGCCACGATTCAAGTGCACTCCAAGGTACTTGTCTTCCTCGTTCCAAGGTACGTCGATGTTGTGCGGTGCGGCAGCCCTTTTTCTCCTCTGGATTATTATGGCCTGCGTTTTGAGCTCATTTACCTTGATCATCCAGTTTGTCTTCCATGTTGTAAGTTCGTCTGTTGCCTCTTGTATCACAGTGCTTATCCTCGATGTGTTATTGTGGGTCAATTGTATCATTGTGTCGTCAGCATACAATGAAATTTGTGCGTCGATAAAATGTGTATTGGGACGATCCAAGGGCTGAGCTCTACGGTACTCCTGCCTCAAGCATCCTGGGAGTGGATGTTCTGCCCTTAATTTTCACATGAATTCTTCTTTCTGTTAAGTAGGTCCCTATGATCTTGATGATCAGATCAGAGTAGCCCCCTGCTATCATCTTATAGCACATCCCTTGATGCCATACTCTGTCGGATGCTCTTTCTACATCCAGAAAGATTGCTCCTGTCGCTTGGCAATTGTTAAAACCTTTTCTTATGTTCTCTATTACTTTTAGTAGTAGTAAATCCGATGAGTGTCCCTTTCTGAATCCGTATTGGAAACAGGAGATCGTGTCGAGCTCGTTGGATTCGTCGTTAAGCATTCTCAGGATTCAGGAGCTGGAACTCCGGTTCTGTCTAAAAAATATGCATGTCAACAATAATATTAACTCGCTTGAAGTTGCACTTAAATGGTCTAATGTCTTTTTCAAAATTTTTATAAAATCTGTACCTTGTATGGGTGTAGGGGATCTAATTCCATTACTTTTATATCTCTTTCTGGCAACAAGAGTATCTATTAATAATCAATTTTTCTCCGCCTTATTTTAGCTTCTAGGGGATGTTTTCTTCATTACTTACTGATTCAAATATTTCTCTATTTATTTGTCTCGAGTTTTCTTAGAAAAAAAAACGTATGTGGATTAGAGCTTTTAAAGTGTAAAAAGTGATTAAAACATCCATGTAAATAAGCTAGCCACAAGGTATTTTGGAGCAGTGATTCTAACCTTTTCTTATAATTACTGCCTATTGCAAGTTAATTGTTGCCATATTCTATCAGAACATGCCATATTATTTCGATTCTAAATTGATTTTCTATAATATCACATTTAATTTCTTTGCGCGGCTGTGACATACCGGTTGTATCTGGTCAACTAGGAATGTGTGCTCTGAACCGCCATGTTATCGATCTGCGATTTAAAAATATTTGTTTTTGGGAACGTTTTCTGTGGATCAAATTGAAGATTACATATCAGTATAAGGTATGCCTGCTGGTGTCGCACTACTACTAATATAACTGTCGGGGTTGAATAAAAAAAATCACAAGATTTGAGTGTGTTTTAATGACGTCATTGCTCTTGGGAACCAGTTGTTAGACGCAATATGTGACTGAAAACTTGGACAGAATTTTATGAGTGCCATGTCGCTCGTAGGGATTGGCCAGTTAAACTGTGGAGAGGGAATACGGAGAAAACGAGCTAACAATCGCACTCTTGTTCTAGCCTACGCGCCTATAACTTTAAGTTTTATTAACTCAATTTCTTTTAAACTAAAGTGAAGATAAATAAATAAAACTAGAAGATAACCAAGAGCGTAGCAAGACAATTATTTTTTTCCTTATAACATCATAATATTACCTATCGATTTTTATAACGTATTACTAGTTTTTTAAATACGAACCTGGATTCCCGATTTCATATTTGGAAGGGTTATATAATTTACTGCTCAATGATAAACCACAGGATTTTTTTTTACGTTTCGATCAAAAAGCCCATCATCAGAGAATTTTAAAGAAATAGTCTTTCATGCGGTCCTGTAAAATGTCAGGATTTCTAAAAAATTGACACAAAATATGGTTACTACAGGATAAGTAGGCATCTGTAAGAAGGAAGTTTTCCAAATGTTCTAATAAGTACCTATTCTAGGGGAGAAACTCTCTAAATGTTTCTTTTTTCGAAAATGTTGGGAAAATTGGTTTTTGAGGAAAGAAGATATCATTTTTTTTTAAGATTAATTTGGTTTTTAACGTCGCTTTGTGAAGTTTTCCTCTCTTACTTTATTTTACTTTTTCGTATCCAAATCAACATCTTATAGTTTTTGCGCCCAGTAATGGACGACGTCTATTGCATTATGTTCAGCATTCCATAAATCAACGAGGATGCAGGTGTTGGGATAGTTAATGCAGGCTGTTAGATGCATCACATCTTGTATGAATAATTGCTATAAAGATTTACTTGCAAGGATTTTGATTTTCTTTGGTGGTTCTTGAGATGAATGTTGACTTGTCTCAAATACCGGTTGTAGATATTGACCAAATATGGTAGGAATTGCATCAGGTACCAAGTGCTTTCTTGAAGAGGTTATCTTAGAAAAATACTTTTCCTCAAAGTGAACTTCGCATAGTCTATATGCCATCATCTGTTTAACTGGTTTATCCAGTATTTCACTTATAATAGAAGCTTCTGTCCAGACTTTGACACTGAAAAAAAATCTCACAGAAAATATCTTCCTTGTCTATTTGGTTCCATTTGATTTTGTTGGTTTTCACGGACGCCACTCCCGTTCTGATACGGTTTAGTATTTGCCATGTTCGCCAGTTCAGGCTTGTATAGGGTAATCGTCAGGGAGTTCTTCATTAACAATTTTGAAGAAATTTCGGCGCGACTTGAGTCTTCCATGTGTCACGTATTTGCCGTATAGTGAGTGTCTTTCATCAAATGTTTGCTTAAAATTTTCAGTGTATTCAGCAGCTTGATGACGCTTTTGAGGACAAGAAAACCCTGATGCTCTATAGAATGCCGGTAAAGGTGTTGCTTTCATGCACCTAGTTGTTATTCGGCATGTTTCGTTCAGAGCGGTATCGACCTGTTTAGCGTGGCTCGGTCTACTCCATACAGGGCAAGTGCATTCTGCCGTAGGTAATTCTAAGTACTGAAGGTCGTGCACCCCACCTACTAGAGGCTAGTTTTTAAAGGGCATTGTTTCTTGTTGTTTTGCCTCGTTTTTATACAGTGTTGCTTGTATGTTAGTGTTCGGTCCCATGTGACGCCAAGGTATTTTGGATAGTCTGTATGCTGGAGATCGCTTCCCTGCTTTCTGACATTTCTTCCGGACCGCCTGTTTATTTTTCAGGTGAAAAGCGCTTACTTGAGTTTTCGTTGGGTTGGGACGCAGTGCATTTTCCTCATAGTACTCGGTCATGTTTCCTAATGCTCTTTCGAGTTTTAGTTCGACTGAGTCAAAATCCTTGTCCTGCCCTGTTACGGCGAAATCATCAGCGTAAACGAAGCTTTGTGAGTTCACAGATTGGTTGGTCATTGGTGTAAATATTGAAGATGATTGGAGAAAGGGCACTCCCGTGAGGGAGATGGTTCCTTTGTTCTCTCCACCTGTTTTTTTGGCATTAAGAACAACATAGAAACATCGGTTTTGCATTACGGACAAGTATGCTATAGTCAGTCTGTAGTCTTTGGTGAGGTTATATGTGTTGTCATGAGCTTTTTATGGCTTACTGTATCGTATGCTGCTGATAGGTCGACTAGTGCAACGCCTGTGATCAGTTTTTCTTTGAAACCCCTTTCTATGTGTTCTGTAAGTTCAAGGATTTGACTTATGCACGACTTTCCGGATCGGAATCCCGCTTGTTGAGGAATTAGTTTTGGTTCTACGATTTGTCCCATTCGATTTAGGATCAGGCGTTCGTATATTTTGAAAAGGTGGCATAGTACGGAGATCGAGCGGTACCTACTAGCAGACTCTGGATCTTTTCCTGGCTTCAGCAGAGCGACTACCTTGGATTTTCTCCATGAATTTGGGATTTCTAAGTCTGAAATGCACTTGATTGGGGTGACATTGGATGAGCGCTGCTTCACAACAGGATCACCTTCTTGATAAAATCCCAGGCCATTTTGCTGCTGTGTGTCATATATAGGCCCTCGAGTTTCTCTATCCATCTTTCTTGTCTTGATTGACTAAGCTGCTGGATTAATGCGTTACCACAATTTATTGTTTCTTCACTGAAAGGATCGCGTTCATACAGTTTAGCGTATTCGTTCACGAGATCTTTGGAGTTTTTTGATAAACTCGCAATAAACTGAGTTCTGCATCCTCTGGGAATGGTTTTCTTGAGATCTCTTTAAGCGTATCAGTGAAGCACTCGTAGTTCTCTGGTGTTGGGTCCGAGCTGCTGATTCTCTCATCGAATATCTCAGCAAATTGTGTCCAATTCGCTTTCTTGAAGTTAAATCTGCGTCTAAAGAGACAGGTGCCTTAATGGCAGCGTACACTTCAAGACTAATTGGTCGATGTTGGGTTTTTGGGATTTGATTGTAGACTTTTTTAACATATCGATCGGTGCAAGTTTCGCTGGCAAAGCATAGGTCGAGGTTATACCCCCTTTTCGAGATTTTACTCTGGAAATATTGTGGAAGTTTGGAGTAATGTATAAGAGCAAGATCATTTACTTCAGATCATTCTTCCACTGCCTGTCCATTGCTGTCGGTTTCGGAGTAGCCCCATAGGATATTGTGACTGCTAAAGTCACCAATTATAAACCTATGTATTTGGGATACAAAATTTGGGGGTGCCATGTAAGCAAATTACTCTGTAGGAGAGATGTAACCCAGAATGTCCTTATTTTCACAGTAATCATTTCAATTCCGCTGTTCTGCATGCAATTTGGCGAAAATGGCACTTTCGTGCTTGTTGTGCGCGATTTCTGCTATCAGATTCATTCCTGCTATCTGGGGTCTATATGTTGGGTTATACCCCTATGGGTTTTTTGGATACACGGGATATCACATCTGGTATTGCTGATCTGTTACGCTCGTGGAGGCTCCTTCCTTGTCCCTCTGTAGTGTGGCCGTAAGTATACAAAGTAATTTTTTTTTTAATAAAATGATCCCCGATTTTTTTAGAATTTATTTAAAAGGTCAAATATATTTAGTAGTATTTAAGGTTCACATGATAGGTATTTTTTTAAAATATTGCCTGATGATCGGTTTTTTTGGGTTATTCCTGTGATACATAGTTGAGTAGCGAATATATTATTATTTTTATTCATCAAATAAAATGTAACGGAATATAAGTTTATTCCGCTCCACTAAATTCAGTTCAATTACGAATGTTTTTCGATGTTTGGGATTTGAGTCGCCAGTGACATCTATTCGCGAATGGGTATATTTCGTGCAAGTATTTATTTAGAAGTACAAGTACGCTATTTTATACCTACAATTTGTGGATTTGTTTCACGGTAGATTCCTATATTTAATAGTGGCATCTATTCGTGAATGGGCTTATCTCATGTAGTTGGTAATTGGGGAGCGGAGTACGCTATTTAATACATATAATTTATGAATTTATTTTACTATAGATTACTATATTTAGTATATATTAGGTATTTCTTTGGCCTGACGCTAAGTGACCTAATGTGATAATCACATGATATAAATTATCCAATTAAAACATCGGAAAGCATTATTTGAGGAACGTCTTGAATTTTGAAAGCGAGGTCGTTTTATCTTTGTGGCGACGCTGACACGGGTAAGTGCTGGTTTTTAATCTTGAAATATGTTATTCATCTTGCAGTGTACTTAACTAATTCTTTTAATTTTAAATACATAATTAATATTTGTTCATGATTCGTTTAGTCTTATTCGACTTAAATAAGAATTTATCATACTTATATTTCATATTTATTTAGCTTATTTAGCTTAATATTAATTTTTGTCGTGACCGTTGGGTAAAGATACCGATTTATTGGTAAATAATTGTGTCTCTCATTAGTAAAATTCATGTAATTTGAAAGAGGTTTAGTTCAAATTTACAGAGAACGTAATTATTTCATCGTTTAGCGGTCACCCACATTATTTTATGTATTTCCATTCAAATTGAACAGTATTATTTGGGGAGTTCTCGGAGTCAATTCTATATAATCCTGTAAAGGTAGTAAATTGAATTTTCAGTAGAGTTTCTTCGAATTTTCCCCCATAGTATTGCTGGTCTTAATATTTTTTCCTTCCAGGCTTCTTTAATTAAATTTTCAGTTTATTTATTACATCAAGCATATAATTATTAGCACTCGCTCTGTCTCGTCTCAACACTGATGTACCGACATTAATTTGCATTTATGAGAGGTTAATCTCGCATGTTTTTTTTTATCTTTTATCTAAATTTCTATCTCGATGTGAGATAGTGATTATCTTATCTATATCTTTAATTAATTGAGGCGTAATTACGCTGAATTATCGTTTATGTGCCAAGGGCCAAATAAAAAAAAGTAATTATTGAAATTACTATTTTGAGTAACAGTAGGTAGATATTTATAATTTTTGCTCAACTTAAAATTGTAATTTAAGTTTCTGATTATACCTGCTTTGACCAGTAAATTTTCAAATTGTTGATTGCTTCCTCCTGTGTAGCAGTCTAACTGAGGTCCACACGATATTTCCCTGAATATTTTTTAATTATCGATATACATTGGTCTAAGACTAGGTTTCTTACATGTACTGACTGAAGAAAGCATCGTGCTTGGCAAGTAGCAGGTGTTCGTTCACTTACTGTTTGCTATGAGGGAGTTGATACGATAAGAACCAAGTGAGTCCTCGATAAGACCAAGTAACATTTACTTGGAAACAGGCAGAAACGGTTCCAGTAGAGATCCCAATACAATCGCATGGTTATAGAATAGTTGGACAAGCTAAGTATTAGCCAATCAGAAGATAAATTTATTGTAAATACCAGTGATATTGCTTTACTCATTTATTCATTTTTATTAAACTTTTACATTAATGTTAAGTCTCATTGCTGGTAAATTTATTCAAAAACTATATTTCAAATAATTTCATCAATTATATTTGTAATTTAATTCTATTGATAAGCCTCATTTTACATGATACCATCACTCATATTCTGATATTTGTAATTTAATTGTAAAATTAATATATTGTTGTTTGAATTCCTTTGTTTAATTTATCGCAAGATTGAGGTCTGTGAGACACGAATTATAAGGGCAAATTTCTGATATTCTTATCTATATAATTATTGATATTTAACTATTCATATTCAGTTCGCATTGTCTCTAGGAACTCTGGCGCCCAAAATATAAAAATCTCTGTTAATAAGGGAACATCGAACAACACCCGAAGAAAATTAAAGTAAGTCTCATAAATACAAAATGGCGCACAATGCCATTACTTAATTAAATAAATTAACTATCATGACAAATTGGCGACTGAGCTTGATTTCGTTACAAAAAAATCAAGGCATGTATTTAAAAAAAAAATAGTAAATTGTGATGTCTGAAATGTTAAACGTTAATTTGTAGGGATTATAATGGTTTGTTTCTGTTCAACTTTTATTAATCCAAAATCCGCCCATTTGTCCAGCTTTCTTCTTATCACTGCCGATTTAAAATATATTTTAGAAATAAATTTTATTTTTTAGTCGCTCTTTTGTCCTCTCGCTATTTTATACTTCAGTGTTTTGATTCCCGCTCTTTCGGCTACTCGCGTTTTCATCACAGAACTATTCTCGAAACAATTTTAAATGAAATAAAACATCCTAATAAAATTTAAGAAAAAAGACGCAAACTCAGTTGTCTAGATTGAAATAATAATTATTGGCTAAGTAAATTTCTGCTTCAAATATCTTCTTCTTTCTTTAGTTTAGGCTCTTTTTAATTCAATTTGCCTGTTCTTTTTCTGACCAACGATAAACAATACAAAGAAAGAGAGGAAGGAAAGAATGTCATAATCTCTGACTGACGTAATTAATATCAAAAGGAGGAAGAAAGTGGCACGTTAAATTAAAATTTCCTGAAATGGTGAATGCGCTGGATGATCATCATCGTGATCTTTTTTGTTTTCTTGCTTATTACTGAGTCTTGTTTATTATGTGTCTGTATCTCTTTTTTATACGTGTAGAACACAAATGTAACTTTTGGAGCAAAAGCCTCTATTTACATTTTCCCGCGATTTATTAACGAATATTTAACCAAAATTCGTTGTGAAATTCCGCAAAAATATATGCAGCGACATGATCTCGTTTTTCTTCTTAAAAGTAATAACGTTAAATAAAATACAAAACATCTAAAAAAAATAAACTTTATTTAATTATATATCGGTCACTATAAATAGCATTCAGGATTCAGCAATCTAGTAAATTACACGTACCTAAAATTTAAAATTAAATATTTATTCGTGCAACCTGCATGCAAAACAAACATTTAAAATATTGCAAAAATCGCCATAACTAGATCACGGTCTTTCAAGATAACGTCTGTGCCACCATATGCGTTAGTGCATATAGGTGTTGGCTTTGACACAAATATTTCTCTTTCTAGTTTCAATATCAATGTCGCTATTACTTGGACTTTTTCCTGCTGTTTTATTAAAGAACTTAACCTAGAACTTATAGTATTTATAAATGTTCCAAAACAAATAGTTTCATAACTATTGACTGATTTTTTCCTAGAATGCTTTATATGAATTGAGGAAGGTAAAAAAATCGTAATACTATATTTAGTTTAGAATGCTTCATTCACTTGAAAGAAACGCCTGTCATCTTCGTTCTGCGTTATTTAAATTTCCAACAATAAGTTTTTTCAGCAACACACTAAAGTACAGTTTGGCAGAAAGTGATTAATGTATATTTCATCAAAGGAAAAGCAATGTTTGCCTTATATAATCATTTCTATTGTCTACTTGGTTTTTCCTTAAATCAATATCGAAGACCTATATAATATACTCTGAGAAACTATTTATTTTAGAAACAACTATTCTTGATTTACCTAAATATAATTCTAAAACAAGTATTTTATATGCTAAATTATCAGTCAGTATACCTGTAACAATTTACCGTATACGCTAAAAATATGATCACGCACACGTTCATTGAATATGTGCTATCTATCAATGATTCCTATTCGTATGGCTTCAATTTAAATGAAGATATCGTAAAATGCCAAAAAGAAAGAAACAGCAGCTTAATTTTAAGACATAACAATGACAGAGAGGTGAAAATTATATTTTCATTGAATACTGAATCGCCACTTCTTAAAAGTATGGAAATAATTCGCTACGTGCAAGCATCAGCTGCTAACTCAGTAGCATTTTTATACATTACCAAATACAATAAAGGTAATGATCGTTCACCGCCTGCCAACCCAGCAGCAGCACATAGCCAATATATAAATGTTTTCAAACTAAAACATATCTACTTGATCAGTAGGAAAGAAGGGCTTGCTATTAATCTTTTCTTCCAATTATTCTAAACTGACTGACCTTGATCAAGTCCTATCCACAAGGGCTTCTGATTGATTGACCCCCTATCCTAAATTTTCAAAGGCTCGCCCACCTCCGCATATATAGGATATCTAAATGGCCAAACTCCTTTCTAAATTTCTTAAATTTCCTCTACAAGTAATCACTCGCTTTCCCTTATCTAGAGGAGAGTCTGGAGGAATACAGGCTACTTGAGTTGTAGCAGCAAGTGTAGTAGCTAAGTCTTACAGTATTTTTATTTCATTTATAACAAGTCAAAACAAAATAATTACTAAAAAAAATTGGACGAAGTTGGTGACATTTACTCCATGCTTGAAGTTGAATGTATTCATTTTAAAGCAGCTACAAGATCATTATTCAATTTCATCACTCAAGTTGCTTTAGTGGATCTGGACAAAATTAATTTTCAAGCAGGTGATGAAGATGAAAACGCATCCAAAATTGGAGATGTGGTGAAAAAGAACTAATACAAATTATGAACATAAATGTAAGCGAATCATCGACGCTCCATTATCTTATCCCAGAGATTTGTATGATTCAATCATGTGAGCACCTGGCGCCATGTATCGCATGCAATAATAGCATTAGCCGCTGAGCTAATTCTATTACAACATTTATTTGAATAACATAAATTTCTAGGTTAAGATGATTGGGTGTCACTAACTTGCTTGCATTTATCTTCATGTCTTTTGCTAGTCCTTCTTCACGACATCATCTGCAATTCCCAAATCGTTTTCGACTTCATCATTAATTTAATTTCTTTTTGTCGAGAATTATCGTCTTGTAGCCGATTTATAATGAACACAGTCATCTTTACACATCGAGTGAATACTTTCATCAACTTCACAAAGCAGAGGCAAATGGAGATATTGGCTTATAAATATAATAATAAAAGTGAAAATATTGTTTATAATGTAACTGTTTTATTGTCACTTCATCTAATTGAAAGAATGGGCTACTATGTAAGCTGCAAAAACTTAAGTACCTTCCCCCCTTTCGAGTGTTAGAAACATAGGAAGGGATTTGACACTCAAAAACTGCTTAATGAGGGCGAGGCTTTAAAAATATACAAGACAGAGTCGATCAATCAAAAGCAATTGACTCAAGATCAAATTGTGGAGAAGAAGATTACAAGCCAGCCCATTTTCTTGCTACGTATCTAGTTTAATGACAATGTTACTAAAGATCCTAACATTATATCTAACAACTTCGAATTATTTACCTTACATCTTTTCCGAGTTTAAAAGAGGCCAGACTGTTCTGCAATAACTGCACCTGCTTCAGAAATCATCCTCATTTTGTATCTGATGAAATGAAGGAATATACTCACGGTTTTAAAGTATGCTATAATTACTCAAATAGGTTAATAGTTCCAAGTTTGTGCGCCTAATTTAAAAAACCGAAAACTAAAAATCTTACTCATACTGTCATCTA
>MU189754.1:0-49198 GCA_016904865.1 Pissodes strobi | reverse complement strand
TATAATCACCCCGAAATAGGGCCCTCGATCCAACATGGGTGTAACCTATCTGGCCCCAACTCTAGCTAAGCCCGGACGGGGGCTGTACTGGCAAATTGCCTCAAAGCAGCGCCAACTGCCCCCTTAGAAGGGGGTTCATACCATTACCGTTGGCCACCTGACAGCAACACAACAAAGAGGAAAAAGCTAAAACGAATTGGAAGTAATTTTTTTGGAGAAAATAATGAAGAAACGTTGGTCAAAAGAGTAAAAAATTTTAACAAATGGAAGAATATATTTACCGAAAGTCGCAGCATAAGAAGAAAAGTTTGCAAAAAGAAAAAAATATGTGTTAAAAAGCTCCAGTTAAAGAAGGATAGACAGATATAACTGTAGAAGAAGAAGGAGAATTCTAACTCTGCTTTTAAGCCTTTGCCCTCAAGCTTGGTTAATTTTGAAATGAGGCTCCTGAGAAGATAAAAATAATGAGGTAATTTGAAAAAGTATCTAAGTACCTGTAGAAGAAGATGGAGAATCACAACCTTATATTCAAACTTTTGTTCTCAGCTAGATTCTTTTCAAAACGAAACTTGATGAAATGAAGCATTCAAGAAAGTTGCTAATAGAATATTAAAGCATAAAAGAATAAGTGTAAATGAAGTAGTCTACTGTAGAAGAAGTTTTTTATGAAAAATTGCATTATGGGAAGAAATGTCTGCTTAAAGAAGGTATTTATAAGGAAGCAACATTTTAAGAAGGATAGAAGTAGTGTAGGTACTTGTAGAAGAAATTTTATTGTTTGTCCTCATCTTGATCTTCTTTAGAGCAAAGCTTCTAAGACGATAAAAATGACAAAGCGAGTTGATGGATGAACTGAAATTATTCTAGAGAAGCACATATTATAAATGAAGAAAATAGAATGAAAATATATAAAAGTAGAAGAAGATTTTCTCTGAAAAGTGTGAGAAGAAAAGCTTGTAAAAGAAGAAGGTATTTGTAAAAAGCTACACTTTAAGAAGGATGGAAGACAATACTTGTAGATAATGAAGGATCATAACCTTAGTTTGTAATCTTTATCTTGTCCCTGATCGAAGATTCTTAGAAGATAAAATTCATAGAGTAATTCATGTTATTCTAGAGAATATTTAATATGGAAGAAGAAAGTAGCCCAAAAGAGGATATTTGTGAAATATTAGAGTATGAGAAGAAACACTTGCTAAAAGAAGAAGCTACATTTTGGGAAATAAATAGGTATCTACTTACAGAAGCAGATAGAGAATCATAAGAATACTTCTTAACTTTTGTTTTTAGCTTCATTAAAACGAAGCTTCTGAGAGGTCAAAAATGATAAGAGGAGACAATAAAAGGCTTGAAGACTATAGATAAAGAAGGACGAAACGTGTATAGGTATGCGTCATCTACAGAAGAAGATCCTGGCTAAAGTTACAGTATGAGAAGAAACGTATGCTTAAAGAAAGTATTTGCAAGAAGGCAACATTTTATGAGGAATACAAGTAGGTACTTGTAGAAGAAGATGAAGAATTGTTTGTCCCCACTTTGACTTCATTTAGAACGAACCTTATGTAATGGCAAACAAGAGAAGTTGATAGGTGAACGGACGCGGTTCTAGAGATAACTCTACTATAAAATAATATAAAAATATAAGGATTTTCTGTGAAAAATTACAATATGAGAATAAGCGTTTGCTAAAAGAAGAAGACATTTGTAAAAGGTTCATTTTAAGAAGAATAGAATTAGAAAGTTATTCGAAGGAAAATTTGTTATAAAAGAAGAAAGTAGAATATAAAGAATATAAAAATATAGGAGTATATGCTTCCTTTGTAGAGGACGATTTTTGTGAAAAGAATAAAAAGAAATGGTATTTGCAAAAAGAAGAAAGTATTTGCAAAAAGCTAAATTTTGGAATAGAAGTAAGTGCTTGTACTTGTATTTTTGTTTTTTGTCCTCAGTTTCACTTTTTTAAAATAAAGGTTGAAGGTTCTAAGAAAACAAAACTGATAGGAACATATTATAGAAGACGAAAGTAGCCTGGAAATATACAAAAGAAATAGAGCATTTTCTCTGAAAAGCTGAAGTATGAGAAGTAACGTTTGTAAAAAAGGAAAGTATTTGTAAAAGAAGAAAGTATTTGTAAAAAGCTACACTTCAAGAAGGATGAACGTAGACACTTTTAAAAGAACATGAAGAATCATGACCTTTTTAAGAACGACTCTGAGAAGATAAAATTCATAGAAGAATTCTAGTGAAAATATAATATAGAAGAAGGAAGTGGCCTAAAAGAATATAAAATATAAAAATGTGGACCTACTTCTTCTATAGAAGAGGATTTTTGTGAAGTATTAATGTATGAGAAGAAACATTTGCCAAAAAAGAAGATATTGGTAAAAAGCTTCATTTTGGGAAAGGAATAAGTGTTTTACCGAAGCAGATAGAAAATCATAATTCTACTTCTTAACTTTTGTCCGCTATTTCATTTTTTTGAAACGAAGCTTTAGAGAGGACAAAAATGAATGGACGAGTCAATAAAAGACTTGAAGACTATAGATAAGAATATTTTGGCTAAAGATACACTATGAAAAGGAACGTCTGTTAAATGAAAGTATTTGCAAAAAAGCAATATTTTAAGAGGAATAGAAGTAAGTGCTGGTAGAAGAAGTTGAAGAATTGTTTGTTCTCATTTTGACTTCATTTAGAACGAACCTTCCGAGATAACATACAAGATAGAGCGAGTTGATATATAAATTGAAGTTATGGACAGATGAAGTTAAGGAAGGAAGTTAATATAAAAATATAATGATTTGTTATGAAAAATTCGCAGTATAAGAATCATCAACATCAAATAGCTACATTTTGATAAGGATGGAAGTAGAAACTATAGCAGAAAATGGAGAATCATAATTCTATTTTTTAATCTTCATCCTCACCTTTAAGAGAAAAATGATATAAGAATTGAAGTTATTCGAGAGAAAATTTAATATATAAGTAGAAAGCAGCATGTAATATAAAAATATATGAGACATGGTTCCTTTGTAGATTTTTGTGAAAATTTAGAGAGTAAAAAGAAACGTTTGGTAAAAGAAAAAGGTGTTTGTAAAAAGCTACATTTAAAAATAGAAGTAAGTACTTGCAGTAGAAGATATAGAATAATGACTCTTCTATACGCCCTCAGTTCCACCTTTTTAAAATAAAGCTTCTCAATGATCAAAAATGACAGGAGGATTCAGTAAAAGAATTGAAGCCATTTGAAGAAAAATAACAACATATAAGGAAATATATAAGGTGTATAGGTATACATGCTTCTCCTACAGAAGAAGATTTTGTGAAAATTTCAATATAACCGTCGTTTTAAGACTGTAAAATATAATAGAGAATCACAACTCTATGCTTTAATCTTTGTCCTCAACGTGATCTCTTATAGAACGAAGGTTTTGAGAAGACAAAAATGATAGGGCGAGTTGATAAAGAGCATTTACCATAGATGAAGACAGTTGTCAAAAGAATGTAAAAGTATAAGATGAGAGGTGTATCAGAAATGGGGGTTCTGATGAAATGGAATACAAGAAGAGAAGCTTGTGCATAAAACGTAGTTTTGCAGATAAGAAGATACGCGAGAACATATTATTATAAAATCTAGAAAAAAATGAAGATGCGAAGAAGAAAAAAATTATATATGTATCTATATATCGCAGAAATTTTTTAAATATTCTTATTACGTTTTGAGCTGTTACAGCATAATATTGCAATTAATCACATGGAATGGTGGGGTATCAATATCATTTATCAACGTTATGTTTTACAGGTACCATAGATGGGCAGGGTATGTCATAAGAATGGACGATGGTAAAATGACCAAAAGAATAAAAGATGGTAAAAGAGGATCCGGGAGATCTTGGCTCAGATGGGAAGACAAGTCTGTCAAGTGTGATGATACCTTTCAGGTAGGTTCACCTGCAGGGGCAAACTTGCGACAGCCGTGGCCCACGTTACATTGGGCTATTAAGCTAAAGGTGATGATGATGATATAGCGCTGTATTATCAGACGAGACTCCGTTTTTATTTTTTATTTATATTACCTGTTCCCTTGCTGACTGCTTGCTTGCTGGCTGTTTGCCTTATGTTTTAAATGTACTTTATGGTATCAAGTTGGTTCTAATTTTTGGTGAAAAATTTATAAAAAAAAGTGAAAATCCATAAAAAGCCATTTGAACTAATGGCTGAGTCGATACTGTGAAAAAATACCTCTATAAATAGTTTGATGATGGAAATTGGCAGTGTTCTGATCATACCACATTGCGGCAGAAGAACCAGGAACTAAATGTTTATTCATCTGAAAAGGTAACATAATCTGTTTTAATCCAAATATTTCTTAGGTTGACTCACGTAAGCGTGCATTTAACATTTAGGAAGGCTTCTTTATCATAAATTTATTGCGGAACATACATCCTCTGTGCAAAAGCAAATGACTACTGATGAGCACCTACATTGAAACGCATGCCCACAATATCCTTGTGAAAATCTCGATATCTGCCTACTCTAAATCTATTATCAATAATGTGTTGTAATACTATAATTTACTAAAGAAGGCCGGCATTGCAAAACGGCAATATAGCTATAGTTTGTCCACTACATACCTGCAATAACAATATCAGGATTTGAATAATCTTTTTGGCCATACAATGAAGCTACTATGTCATTGACGAAATCAACTTAAAGCTAACAAAGGTTCCCCTAAGTCTTTCGCTTTCTGTTGCAGTCTGGCTTCGTGTTTCTTTTCCGGAATCAGCTTGGCCAGCTTCCTTTTTGACTTCGATTGTTTCTTTTGTGGAGGAATTTCGATGATGTCACCTTGGTCGTAAGAGGGCAGCAACAGTGTTCGCGTCAGAATCATTACGTTATCGCCATTGTTCTTCTTGGGATCGACTGCTGGTATATTATCCAGCAGAGCCAAACTTTCCAAGATGTTTTTTGGTCTGTTCACGTCTATATGAACATGCCGGATTTCCTCCGATGATACAGTTGCTTCCTCTGGTTTAAGTTCAGCAGCTTGACTTTCTCTTTGCGCACTTGAAGTTGTAGTGGTTCTGGTACCGTTCTTATTGGCGTACACCACTACATACTGGGAGTACTGACGTTCAGGCGGACTATTGATGTCGGCAAAGTCGCGGAAGTTTTCAAACTGTTGTTGCTGTTTGCCTGAAATAGATATAAATTTTAGAAAGCAGATATATAGACTAACACTATCATCCTAATGTGATTGCTATGGATGACGATAGGTATTATCACATATCATCAATTCGTTATGGTTTAAAAGCTTGGTGGTGTCATCCCTGAGTAGAAGCTTAGGGGGCAATATGGTAGATAGTAGCAGAGAAAATATTGCGTAGCTGCTATTTTCTTTGGTAGTACTTAGTTAATATGTAATAGCTCCACTTTAACCGAGAGCAACGGATATGAGGTCATAGTAGCTTGATTTTTGGACTGTGTCAGTGGTAATAAACATTCCGTCGCAGGCAAATATGCAGGCATTGGGATTAGTAATAGTAGATTTCTGGACAGGAGACGCCCTGCTTACTACTGTTGGCAATAATTGAGTATGTTTATCAGGAGGCCTGTTAGATGGTTCTGTATGAAATGATCAGTCAAATATACTGATCAAAATTTTATAATTTGTTGCTTTCAAACCCCGAATACATCTTTTATCTAGATTATTCCTAGTAAGAGATATGTTTTTGCAAATAACTGGTATTTTTATGGTTCACATGGGAGTCAATTAAGTAGTGCAAAAATTCGAAAAGTTTGAGAGTGTGGCGTTTTCACAATCTTTTATGTCACGTTAGTAAGATAATGCCAATATATTTCTAAAGCTTTTGGCTAATTTTCTGATGTTATACCTGCTTTGGGGTTGGATGGGTAGAAGTATGATGGGCGTCCATGGCCGTTACGGAAGAAGGATGAGAAGTCGTCAAAACCGGAGCTGTCAGCATCATAGCCATCTTTTTCTGGATAGAAGGTACCACCTTGTATAACACCAAAGTTACCATCTCCTGTGTACATAAAAGGAAATTACAATTTTGTTTTAGGTCATATACATAGTGAAATATTTATTCATGAGAATACGATCCACAGTTAGAGCTCATTTTGAGTTCTTTTATCTTATGAACTGAATATCTCTGACATTTTGACAAAAACCAATCCTACGATCAGTGATTTCTTTAAAAACCAACTTCTCTTGGAAACCTGACCCTTACTTATCCAACATTTCTCCACTATTATTACAAAAATAGGGATTTAATTACAAATGCTAGTCGTTGGTCAGGTTAGTTGAAAGTCAGGAAATATAACATTTAATAAAGTGGGGCAATTACCTAAGAGTGAAGCTGACTTATCGTTTACAGGCTTTTGAGCAGCTTGAGGTTGATTGTCTTTCTGGTATATTATGTTGATGCCGTTATACTTGGGTTGTTCATTGAAACCTATATCCTGTTGAGCTGGTGGATCATTCCTTTGACTGTAGGCACCTAAAATTATAATAACAGAAAACAGTGAGTATCTTAGCTTCAATGTAAGCGAGAGAACATAAATATATCCAATGATGCCGCCTTGTAAAGGTAAGAACATACATCCAAAGGCGTATATAACGTCTGAGATGGGTATTTAAAGAAAATGACCTATTTACCCTAAAAGAGAGTATAAATTATTGGGTTCACACAAAAGTTAAGGAAATGTATAAATGTTGGCTTAGCTTGTATTTTTTTATTAAGCAAGTTTAGTTTTTTTTATGGCCGCCATATTCGATTTTAACAGCTTTAAAAATTGGTTTATTATAACTTGTCAACGGTGTGTCACACACAGAAGGAGTAATTAAAATTAAATTTAGTAGCTGATAAAATTAAACATAATATGATTTTTTAACAAATTTGGCAACATTACACATTAAAACGCTACAAAATAAACTGGTCAACATAAAGTTCGGTCCATTCAATTTTTACCCATATTTTCAAACTGCTGTAACTTTTTTAAAAATAAAGTTTTTTGAACGTGGTTTGCGGATTTTAAAAGCGCGTTTTTTTGGGATTAGGATACATGCCATAAATTTTCAGTAGTATTGATATTATCATGATATACAGGGTGATCAATAAAGTAATGCAAAAAATCAAAAAGTTTGTGTGTGTGCCATTTCAGCAGTAATTTTTTTAGACATTACAATATGGGTTGTTATCGAGGTAATATCAATATCTCTGGACGTTTTTGCCAGTTTTTGGATTAAAGCCCTTTAGCCTTAGATACACTACTAAAACAACAAATTTTGGCAACAACATTTCTAAATGCTATAAATGGAAAACGAAATGACGGATTTTTACGAGCATTTCAGATTCGGAAAGCCTATTTCATGTAGATTTTTTATGACCTAAGCACTTTACGGAGGGTTACAGTTTTCATATTATACGGGGCCAACAATAAAAAAATACGTATCTACTAACTCAAAAAGGCCAAATTTTACAATCGTTAGAGCTTTTTACCCCAATTTAGAGAAAAAGTTATAGAACCTTTGGGCAAGAGAAATGTTGTAGCTTTTCGCTGATGCAAGAGCAAGAAAATCTCCTGTAGGTGGCGCCGTTGAGTCAGAAATGGCTCTCAAAGTTAGCTCGAAATTTAAGCCTGCTTTGCGACCTTTAAAGAGTTGTATCTAAAAAACTATCACCCAAAACTGCTGAAGCTTTTAAGCAACAAGTGGCTTAAGGATATCCTCGCAAACCGTAATCTACGTCTCCACACCTACACACTATTAGGAGACTATTTGTTTATTAGTCCTATTAGTTGTGTTGTATGTTATGTTTATTCTTATAAAAAATAAGGATTGGGAATTAAGAAACGATAATTTGTGTATTTATTGTTTTTAAAAATCCAATAAACCTTAAACAAGGGCTCTTTCCTTTCTTTTTTGAACTTCAAATTGAAAATTTTGAAAACGAAGCAAATGCATAATGTTCCTTTAGCGCCCAATCATTTACCCTATACTTAAGATGTCCGTGTTAGTTACGTATTTGTTTATTGTTGGCCCCGTATAATGTGAAAACTGTAACCCTCCGTAAAGTGCTTAGGTCATAAAAATTCTACATGAAATAGGCTTTCCGAATCTGAAATGCCCGTAAAAATCCGTCATTTCGTTTTCCAGTTATACCATTTTAAAAATGTTGTTGCCAAAATTTGTTGTTTAGTAGTGTATCTAAGGCCAAAGGGCTTTAATCCAAAAACTGGCAAAAAGATCCAGAGATATTGATATTACCTTGGTAACAATCCATATTGTAATGTCTAAAAAAATTACTGCTAAAACGGCACACACACAAACTTTTTTATTTTTTGCATTACTTTATTGATCACCCCGTATATCATGATAATATCAATACTACTGAAAATTTATGGCATGTAGCTTAATCCCAAAAAAACGCGCTTTCAAAATCCGCAAACCACGATCAAAAAACTTTATTTTTAAAAAAGTTAGAGCAATTTGAAAATAAGGCTAAAAATTGAATGGACCAAACTTATGTTGACCAGTTTATTTTAAATTTATCTATCGAACGATATTTTTGCATAGGAAGTCAACGAGAATAACAAAATGAATACTAAAAGGTGAACCTCATAAGCAATCATTTAAAAATAAAACAACGAAATGCAAAATGTGAAAAAAGTAATAATAATAACAGTTTCAAAAAAGTTAAGTTTTATTGCATTGAAATGAAAGTAATAATTTAGCATTAAAACTTAATTGTTTTTCAATTGTTATTTATTATTAGTTTCTGCATTTCGTTGATTATTCAGTATTCATTCTCAATTTATTATGTTAATATTTTTAGTATGTTATAAATTTTATCAACTTCATGCTTTTAGGAATCATCTCGACAAATAAGCAATGTTTTGCCGTATTTTATCGTGCGATGTTGCCAAGTTCGTTCTAGAATCACATTCTAAGCTATTTTTGGTTTTACTCAGCGATACATCATTGAAAAACTGGCTCCAGGAAACCGAAACCTTCTACCTATAATCTGACTATTATAGAAGGAAAAATTCTGTATATGAAAATGCTCTAGAAATAATTTTTGGTTTTTTTATACAATTTTAATGTCGAAATCAGCTAAGCTGTTTTAAAAGGTGTACGAGAAACGACCTAAGCAAGAAGATTAGAAAGGGATTAACAACCAGTCATGTGGGATTATTAAAATCACAAAATGTCGACAGATAAAAAAAAACAAAAAAAAATGTGCCTCACCTTTATAAGCAAACAACTAAAGTGAAACATCTGAAACAGATATAAGAAACTGAGTTTTATTTTTTAAGTTTTTTTTCTCAACTTTTGCCCCCGGTCTCGACTTTTTTTTTCCTTTTTTCAACTTTTTTTTCGCCTAAAACCACGTTTCTCTAACTTTTTTTTCAATTATTTTTTTTATCTGTATTTCATTTTATAATACTCTTATTAATTTTCCGAACATTTTATTTAATAATTTTTTGTTTCTTATTTAGTTTCATAATATTACGTTTTTTTTCACATTTCCTGAAAAAAAATTGTTTTTATTTTTTTACCCATTTTTGCCATCCCCGACCACTCAGCTGGACTCCTTCGCTTTTTTTTCGCCGAAAACCGCGTTTCTCTAACTTTTTTAATTATTTATTTTTTCTTATATCATTTTATAATATTTTTGTTAACTTTCCTAACAACTCTTAACATTTTTTTCTATTTTTTCCAAAATATGGGGGTATCCGGGGAAGTGGGGGGGGGGGTATAATTCCCTCCCCCCCCCCACGCTTGTCAGGTCTTCGATCCAAGGCTGCGTTGCAGGGATATCGGCAAAAAACGTTTTTTTCAGAAAATCCCCCCCTAACTTTGAGCCCCAGTCCCCCCGACATGGTCAAAAGCGCCCCTACCATAAAAATTTTTACTCCGTAGCTCTTCCCGTTCTCTCGAAATTAATTATTTTAGGTTTTCTTCTCCACCCTCTCCTGGCCGGAGGGAGGTACGAGGTCCAGTTTTCGTCCAGGATTCTAATTTTACCCCGGTTACATGTCCTGACAATTTTAACTCTCTAGCTATACTGGAACATGCTTAATTACAGGGGCGTTTCACTTTGATAAGCGTCTCACTTTAATAAGCATTTTCTCTGACTTTACCCTCGCTAGAAAAGTTTCACTTCAACAAGCAACTCACTTACGACAAAAACAGTGAAAACCCCAGTAACGGAATAAGTCTAGGCACAAAATAAACAATACACTATAGGTAATGGAAGAGGAAACGATCTAAGACTTAAAATGAGTCTAGTCGAAGATCCTCCACAATGTTATTTTGCCAAATTGTTCGACCAGACACAAACCAACTCTGTTCCTCAGCTATATTAATGACCTGCTGGCCGAAACGAATAATCCTGTTTACACATTTGCAGATGACAGTACCCTTTTCTCCCACTTAAGATCAGAAAAACCATTACCAGCGACTGAGACTTATCACCGCAGACAGGAGCATTCCTTCATTCTCGGCAATTGAACTGCTGGGTGTCTTGGTCAACAGCAATATGTCCTAGCATGACCACGTTGCAAATATCGCAAAATGAGCCTCCCAGAAGCTTGGTGCGCTATTTCGCAACAGAAAACTGTATACACCGCAGCAGTTGCTCTTGCTCTACAAAGTGCAAATAAGACCGTGCTTAGAATATTGCTCATATATCTGGGGGGCCGCACCAAAGCGCACCCTAAAGCTGCTGAATTCTAATCAGAAGAGAGCTATGCGTCTTGTCAGCGACCCGGAGTTGACCCGGAATCTGGATAGTCTGGAACACTACAGACATGTGACCGAGATGTTCCCGTTTTACAGATACTTCCACTGCAGATGTTCCCAGGATTTGGCCCGCCTCATCCCGCCCCTGGCAGCGCCTGTCAGATAGTCACGACAGACGGCAAGAATGCACCAATTCTTCGTACAACTGGAAACACCTAGAACTCACTCCCAGGACATCTGTTTCCCCCTAATTCCATCCTACAACTATTCAAGAACCGTCTCAATCAACATCTTCACACACACCGCTCGTCGAGCGCCATAGGATCTCCCTTTAGTATGTGTCCCAGTGTCATAAAAGAAACGCTGTTAGTTTGGGTTAGTTTGGGTTATGACAGACCTTTGAAGGGTGACTACATGCGCAAACTTCACAGAAGTCCCCTTTCAAAATTGAAACCAGCCGTTCCCTACGAACCTCATGCCAAATTTCGTTCCTAAAATTTGGTTCAAGTTATTTCATTACGGTGCATCGTGACATCTTCACGTTCGTGACTAACCCACAAGCAATTACCTCATCCGAGATCCGAGCACACTCATGTTTTCTGACTGTTTTCCATCCAATTACTTTGTCCTGCGACCCCGGCAGGCATGCTATATACCGCACATGTAATCATGAAAAATAACGTGCAGCAAGTGGTCTACAAAGCAAGTATTTTTTAATAATAAATTGATAACATAATTATTAATCGGGGCACACATTCCTTACTGGTTGGATAGTGTCGTCATAAAAATGAGCTTCCTCCTTGCGCGCGAAGCAAAATGTCAAGTTTAGACGACAATTCTATTCCCAAAATTAAATTTCACAAAATAAATCAGAAACAAAATGAATGTTGCATTAGAGAAAAATAACGAAAACCGAAATAATATTGCATTTTGTGGTGATATATGTCCACAAATAACTTCCACTAGGAGATAACTCGTAGCGAGGTTATTTATGAGGCTGTTCTCATCTGTTTTTACATTTTTAAAATCTTTAATCAACCCCGTTTTTCTAGGAAAGCTATATAAACTTAAAAAAACTAAAAGGGAAAATTTTGAATTAAAACATAATGAAAGAAACGAAACTTCAACTTCAAAAAGAGCAAAAACAGAGTGTTCAGGAATCTGGTGAATAGTACTCCAAGAAGCAGGAAATATCAAACAAGATTACGTTGTTGACAAGCTTATTCCCGAAACAAAATTGAGGTTTGTGCTGCTCCTTAAACCCACCTGGTACTAAAGATTTACTTTTGTTTAAGGCAAGAATATGTGTGGCTCCCTTTCCCCTTCTCGGATGACAAAATACATCCCGGAGAAATATTGCTATACCTACTTTGTTCTACGACAATATATTATAATACCACTCCTATGTGTGCCCTATTTTGAAGTTTTTTCGAATGTTAGTAATTTAAATTTAAATAACAGAGTAAAAGGTGAAATTTAACGTTAAACAAACAAACATAATTCAAGAGTTATTTTAAAACACAAAATTTATATTTTCAATGTATGTATTCCAAAAACCTAAATAAATACAAGACTGTCCAGGAATCTGGTTAATAGCAGGTGCCCTTGCTCCAAGAATCAGATATACAAGTATTGGAGTTAGTATCCACTACATTTCTACAAGATATATTTTTTTCTAAGATTGATTAAATAATATACAAAATATTAAACAAGGTTACGTTGTTTATAAGCATATTCCCGAAACAAAGTTGGGATTTGTGTTCCTTTAGCCCACTTAATACCTACTAAATATTTACTTTTGTTTAAGGCAAGCATACGTGTGGCTCCCTTCACTCTCTCCGGAGGACAATTAAATAAAGGATATTGTACACTCTCTGCAGCGAGATATGGGTATAAATTATTGGACTTTACCCCTGAATTAATTAGAGAGGTATTACTATACTATGTACTATGAGAATATAAGATAACACCATGCCTATGTGTGCCTTATCTTGAAATTTAATCTATATTTAAAGAACCATTATTTCGAAACGTTTTCAACTCGTTCTTGATAGAATGGCGAATGTGCAATAATTCAAATTTAAATATCAAAACGAAAGGTGCAAATTAACACATGATTTAGTAGTTATTATAAAATACAAAATTTAAATTTTTTCAAAATATCTCATAAAAAAATAAAAAAATATCTCAAAAACCTAAACAGCTGGACGGCTGTCCAGAAATCTGATCAATAGTAGGTGCTCTTGCTCTAACAAACAGATATACAACTATTGGAGTTAGGATCCACTACATTTCTACAAGTGATATATTTAGCTAACAAACAAAATAATAAACAAGGTTACGATAATGAATACAAGCATATTCTCGAGAAAAAATTGGGGTTTGCGCTCCTGAAACCCACCTAATAATAATAAATATTTACTTTTGTTTAAGGCAATCACATGTGCCACATGGCTCTTCTGGCTTTCCGGAGGACAATTAAAGAAAGGATATTGTCAAAAAAGCGAGACATGGATATAAATTATTGGATTTCACGTCGGAATTAATTCGAAAAGTATTAATATACTATGCACTATGCGACAATATATGATAATACCATTGCTAAGTGTGCCTTATTTTGAAATGTAATCTATAATTATATAGGCCTTATGTTGACATTTTTTTCAACTTTCTTGATAGAATGACGAATGTAAAAAAATTCAAATCTAAATAATAAAAGGAAAGGTAAAATTTAATCTTAATTAATGATCAAGTATATGGTAATTTCCTGACCGCTACAGTATGCAAACATGTTTCAAAAAACTAAATAGCTAAAACCGCCCTGCAAGCGTAACTAAATGGGTAAGAGAATTGTTTAAAACTTTCCTTAGTTAAACGTTTCTCTATTTTTTTGACATTCCATTCACCACTGGTTTGGTATTCACTCTAAGTTGTTTATTATATGGAATTTGCTTAAATGGTTGATTGGTATTTATGCCATTAATATTACCTTTTGGTAAAAATCACCCACTGTCCATTAATCTGGGCAGATTCAGTGAAAAAACTATGTACACACTCTCTTGCTATTTCTGGACATTGATTTGAAAAAATGCCTTTCGATTCGATGATTAAGTTTTGAAAATCATCTTTCAATTCCTATAGAGTGTAACAGTTCGATTTTGCCAATTTTAAAATTTTATTTATATGCCGCATTTAGGGGAAAAATGATGCTGTATTTTGCACGCATCGGTTTATTTATTCTAAATTTATTAATTTGCTTTGCCAACAATTCGCTTGAAACTGCCATCGCATCGGTTTATTAATTCTAAATTTATTAATTCGATTTGCTTGTAAATGCCACTTTCCTAATATGCATTAACTATATTTTAAGTATAGGTTAACGATATATATGTAGGTAGCTTTCATAATCCGTTGTAACTATTTATTTTAGTTGATAAGCGATGTACATTATTATTAAGATAGCTTGGCTTGATTTGTATTTTATTATCATAAACAGCCAGCGAATCGATTTATATTTTCCAGAATTTTATTAATGAAGCCTGCAAAAAAAAACGCTGCATTCGACTCGTTGATCCGTATTTTAGTAGCAGTTTTTGTGACCTCCGTGATGGAGTAATAGGAATGTACTGCTTTTCGTAGGATCGGCTGTCGATTTAAATTTTTAAAAGTTTATCGTTTTGTTATGACATATTCTCTGGTATTTCTTGAATCCTTCAATTTCGGTGAATTAATCGTGATCTCCGCCGTCATTTACCATCATAATAAGCGAGAATTAAGGCGTTTATTGTCTTGGAATTATTCCCCGTATCGACATCGATCAGCGTATTTCAGTCCATCCCTACTTCTTAATCGGAAATAAGCCAAGGCAAATTGACGAAAACGGTCGAGAGTTCTTGCTAGTTCGATCGTTTGGCAAGGAGAGAAGCTTTCTTAAAATACAGTCGTAGAGACTCAACATTTTATTGTGATTCAATTCTACCCTTTCTTTGGGGATTTGATGTGTTGATTTTCTGTTTGTGTTTTAACACGACCGATTAGTCGGGATATAGATTCTGCTGTATTAGGTAAGCATTTTCTCTGGATTTCTTTTTCAATTGCCTGTGAAGAGCGTCAACGCCATGATGCTAATTGTTTCTTTTTTCATTAATTATAGAGGCTTCCACGTTCGTCATACAAGACCGAGACCGTCGAATCTCTCATAGTTCACCCTTACACACAAATTGAGGTAATTATTGCTATTGTTTTGCCTAAATTAATGATTTAATTGCTTATCTGTGTTACCTTTTTTTGTGCAAATACCGCCATTTGCCTTTCTCACATGTTATCTTATCTACTTCATGTTATCTAATCCGAATTTTTATTTTAATTCAACTTTAATTTTGATCATATGGAGAAGTTTATATATTCTTTTTAGGGGTGATTCATACCTATCTTTTTATATTAAAGTTGTCTGAACCTTAGTATCTCTTTTATTTGCTGTTGGGCATTGCAAGTCCATGGTTTTTTTGTATAGGGAAATTTGTTTTATAAAGAAGATGCATTTAAGCAAGAGTAAGTAAGGGGGCTTCGTTTAATGCGTATTGGATTATTTCAGAGTTTTTATGGAGGGCCACAGCTTATTAAAGGTCCACAACTTTTTTTTTCCGGAGGGCCAGAGGCTTTATTGAAGAGCCACAATTTTTTCTGGAGGGCCAGAAGTCCATTCTTTCCGAAGGACTACAACGTTTTACGGAGGGCCAGAACCCTTATCGCAGGGTTACAATCTTTTGTTTCCCTCACTGGAGGCCATCGTGAGCCCACTCCAGGTTATCTATAAGTGCCGGCACCTCCACCAGACTTCGACGACGGGATCTGGGTATCGTACTATAAGGTTTGTGTATCATTGTTTCTTATGTTTATTCATTTAGTATAATCACTCTTCGTTTTCTTTTATTCACATAAATCAAACATTGAACGCCGAGTTCTGAGGTAACTCATTGATTTTAATTGATTTAATTTACATTTATTCACTGGTTTATCGGACCAGTTAATCTGATTGCTTTGAATTGTTTTCTCATTTTAATAAAAGTCAAGCGCTGGCTGGATAATTTAATTCTTTTCATTCATTAGTCGGGAGATATAACCGCTCTGAATTTTATCTCTTTATCTAACAGTTTTATTCTAGTTCGGTTCTCTTATTAACTTGTCGAGTCATTTGATTTAATTATTGCTACATCTAAAATCACTGCAGCTATTAGCGCACGCTTACCTAGCTGTAAGAAGCTTAGTCAACGTCAAGTGATCACTTTGATAAGTAGTATTTAGTGCATTTAGTGGTAAGGCATATAGAACCGAGTATTTCCAACTGAATTGGTCTCTGTACAATCTTCACATTGTACTGTGTTTATTTTATCAATTACTTTAACAGTCATTTAACATTCTTTTGTCTTTATTTAACCACATTTTAATTGAACCATTTTCTCCAGATAGATTGTTGCTGTGTTTTCAAAAAAAAAGAAAGAACTTAGCAAATATAATGTTCCTTAAATTTTTAGAGTGTGTTTTCTTGATAGGTTAAGTTAGTTGATTATAGTGCCACATTTTTTCTAGTTTTCTGAATAGTTTGAAATTAAGTATCTGTTGATTTTTTTGAGCTGACCTAGTCACCCTGCACAACACCCGCAGTGCTTTTTCAGTTTAGTTGGCGAGAACGGGTGGTGCTCAAACGACCCCACGACAAGGGTCGGGCTTTGTAACGCGAATCTCTCCGGGGCTAGGTTCCTTTTTAATTAACAAAAAAAATAAATAAAATCTTTACTTTCATTTTCAACTTCAATCAGAAAAACGTGTTTCAAGAGGCTTATTACAAATAATATCATCATCATCATCATCATCATTTTCGTCTTTTAGATAATCCTCCTCTTTTAGGTAATTCTACTTCGATGTTCCAGCTACTAATTCAAGCGACACTCGAGCTATGATGAGGTTTCATAAATTCATCTGTGTACTATATCTAAGCCTTTGGTTTCTTAGGTACTTCACGCCTGTTGAGCTTTTTATAGGGATTGATCACTTCTTCTTCTGAACGCTCCAACTTTAATGCTAAATACTTTCTTCTATTAGATCTAGCAGCAGCATTGATCTGTTTCTTAACATCTTTATCGAATTTACCTAGGACTAGATGCATGATTCTAATCCCTATTAATCTATCCCATGAAATGTCAAAATATGTATGTTGCTGAGCTGGTGTAGCTTTTTGCAGATATTTAATGTGGATCGTTACGTTGATTGAGATTATTATTTTTTTGTATCCATCCAGCTTAAATATGCCGCGAATCCGAATCGTCCGTGTATTTAGCTTTGGGACTTTTTTCTAGAAGATGACCTTTTAAAGTCATTTTTCAGGATCTTCAGACAGATTAATGTTTTGGCCGACACATTTTCCCTAAGCGTAACACAACTCTCCCATTCTTGATATCTTTACTTAATTAGACTTAAGTACGAAATGTTACTAGCTGCTATTAAAGTATTTACAAAAGGACAAACCCCAAATACAACTTTAAATTTCTTTGCGCAACTGAAATTGTCTAATTAATAACATTTTGTACCTTCTTGTTGTTGGTAGCCACTATAGGTCTCGGGCCTCGAATGGCCTGATGGTGGATGATCGAAGGACCTTGCAAATGATGGAAACCTAAAAATTAAATATCAGTCAATAAAAAATATATTCATTGAGATAGAATACGTAGATGAGGTTTTTCACAACTCTTGCCAAAAACAATTTACAAAACCATGCCAGAACTTATACTCGCAGCTTAAACCTGAGTATAAAGCAGTGGCGGAGGATATAATAAATTGTGCAATATTGTTTTTTACTAACTGAAGAGAAATTTAGTCGAAAAGATAAGGAGTTTCATACATACGGCACTGGATTGTTTATATGTTCTTATTCAAAATATTCTGATGCAGCGAAAGTAATTGTTGTGACATAAAATGAAGTGCAGCTCAAGGACAGTATATGCAGTCTAAGGACCGTATTTCAGTTTTTATTGAAAGTACAAGTGGTGGCAAAATTTGAAGTAAATTCCTTTACAGCTGCCTTCAAATAAGTGAAATGAACATAAACTTAAAAGCATTAAATCAGAAAAGAAGTGATTTAAAAAGCCAAACAAGATATCAAAATGAGGCAAATATACGGTGGTTGCTACACATGATCTTTCAGATGAAGCTGAAGATGTAAGGGTCAACAGGTCTAACTTTTCATACAAAACGAACCTCTTGTACATCCAAAACCAGTATTCAGTAAATTATCAAAAGATTATTGATATGAGATGATAGAGTTGTTTTAAAATATAGGGAATGTTATTTTGTTGTTGACAGTATAATAGTGAAGGTTCACCACAGATTTCAGGTTGTACGAAGCATAAGGAATTATTTACTTTTATTGAAGCTGAAAATATTGAGCAAATTCCTGAATAATTTAAAAAAATAGCCTCGTCACAACGATATCAATTTATCCAGCTATGTTACCGAGAAAGGTACATTTTTAAGCGATACATTTTAATCAACGTGTTTCTAAGTTTGTCATTTTTTAAAATAATTCCTTATTAAAATTTCTAAAATAATAACTGCAAAAACCGTATGGTTTAATTAAAAAAAAAATATTCTGCCAATAGGGCATTTATAGACGGTTTTACCAATTTCCGGTATCGGCTTGTGCTTGGAAGTTGGATGAAGCTGGCTGATGGTCACCTTCTAATGACTCCATGTACATGTCCGAGTCGTCATCAGCATCAGTTGCTTGAGAGTCTTCTATTTCTGTAACAACAGAGAGAGAGAGTTAATTCGTGAAGTTGTAACATACTTGGGTAAGAATTCAACTTGCTTCATCATAGAATGCATTAAATTCTTACAGCTATGAACTCAAGAGCTTTAATATTTTTTATATCTTATTTTGGAATTTAACGAAAATTCATCTTCTACAGGCATTTCAGTAAAACTATTTTTTTAACTTTAAATAAATCAAAGTGTCAAACATCCTCAAATAGAAGGGACATGCTTACGTATTACAAATCGTAAAAATCCTGCTGCATGCTGGGCCAAATTGTATGATCGATAATAATGTCAGAACGCTTTTGCTTTTTGGCCTGGGCAGCTCATCAATAAATACCGTAGCTTTAGTGAAACCTAATCAAAATAAATATGAATAGAAAAAACCTTGATTTTGAACCTTCCTAAAGGTCCACCCTAAAAATTATTATCGTTAAAATAACTATGTTAATGTCGCTCAATAGAGAATCGGAATCAATTTAATGCAATGCTGTATAAGGTATACCATATTGCATTTAATAAAGTAGAGGCTCATGACATAACTATCGAATGCCCTATTTAGATCGATGTAAATAGCTTTACAATAATAATATTCATATCGGAACAGTTTTCATTTTTGACACATATTTCTGTATTTTCTTGTATAAAAGGCCCCCCTGTATAAAGTATTAAAATAACTTAAAGGGAAACAACATACTGAAATTATTTTAATAAGCCATTTCAATATTTTGTAATAAATGCATGTTGAACAAAAGCAAATTTCAACACAATAGATATTTAATATCTGAAATGACTATCTGAAATGATAATGTCTATGATAATATACGTCTCGTTTAGATGCAGGAATGTATGCTTTACTAGTGGCGTAGGCGAGATTTCTATAATCACCCATTATTTAAAAGATCTTTCCATCCGATGTAGAATTTTGATATTAATGCGTTGCCAAATAAGCATGACTCAATCAGGAAGACACGCAACACACCTCTGCTTAAATTTGTTTTTAGTCAACTACATGATCATATTTTGGATATGTTTCATAATTTAAGCCTAATACGCTGTAAATCCAACATTTTCAGACCCACCTGTTTGTGTAACAATGATTAATAATATTAATTTTTTACTTTTATATAATCGATCCATGCTTAGTAACTATCAACCGCGTATAATTGATTTTTGCAACGTTTTTAAGCTTAGCAAGTTCAAGAAAACGCAATTTACATCAAAATATATTTATATGTTTATGCACTGGTAACAGTGGCGTGCACCACATGGAAGCGAGAAAAGCACCGCTTCTCGTGAGTTACACTATCGTTGCTTAAGTCCCCAATCTGTGGTCGGGTATTGAGGATGTTCAGCTCTAGTCAATGACTGTCGGCTTAACAGAATATTAATTGCAGTCTTTTATTTCCAATGTTTCCACAGATAATTTATTAGATGTATTAAACTGCTAATTCCATTGTCAAATCTAATAGAATTCCGTGACACTCAAATAGTTTTCGAACTTATGCAAGCAGGGTATGTGTAACTCAAAACGCCTCACAGTAGGTAATTAAACAACGTCACTTAATATTTTTTGGTGTATTCCTCACATTAATATCTTTTCGTACACCGCTGTAGCTGATCAAGGATTATCTACCTATTAACACACCCAGAGGATAGGCAAGTAGCATTGGCCTCCAGCTACCTGGCGTCTTTAAAATAAGTTTTCACCATTTTTTTTTTATGTTCGGCACACACATAAAAGGAAAATCCTATGCCACTCAACGAGCGGTGCGTGTGCAGAGAAGATGGTGGACGTTGGACTTGAAGCGCTGTAGGTTATAGTTTTCGGAAAAGACGTTACTCGGAAGTCCAATCCAGGGCGAGGCATCCTCCAGACAAAGGAGTCCTGCAACATGGACGTCCTTGGTGTTCGCAGCTGAATCGCATATTGATGAGCAACTTGTGTCTGACGGGTGTTTCTGTTTGGCACAACTCTGGGTGGAATCATAAGTACCAGCTCGTTCGAACACCTTCCGTAGTAGTATTGATAATAAAGAGATAGGTCTGCCACTTTCCTTCGATGTTCAAGGCTATCAAGGTCTTTAGTCAACTCTGGATCATCCACAAGATGGACAGCTCTCCTCTATACGGAGTCCAATGTCTTGACCAAGTGTTTGGGTGCCGAGCTTCGCACATGGGAATAGTATTCCAGAGATTGTTTTATCTGGGCCTTATAGAGCAGTAAGAGCTAATGAGGTGTATACAACTTTTTTGCTCTATAGAGTGCTCCTAACATTTGTGCTGCTGCCTTGGCGGTTTTGGTGACGTGATTACGCCAAAAGATGTTGTTTTCTACGTTGCCCAGCAAGCTTATGGATGGGGCCAGAGTCAATGTTTGTCCTGCCAATGAGAAGTCAGGTCCTGCGGTGTTTGCTTTTTTGAGAAGACAGCCGCTTGAGTTTTTCCTGTGGACATTATTTTCCTATCCCAATTCCACGATGGCTTTCATATCCTCATTGATGGCAGCAATCTGATCCTCTCGGTTGCTTTGTGAACGAGCAGCGGTCATTGGAGTCCGCGACATGAATGAGGATTTAAGAGTGCTGTCGTCTGCAAAGTTGTAAATAGAATTATTTGCCCTGTCTAAGAGATCGTTGATATAGAGCAGGAAGAGTGTGGGACATAATATACACCCTTGAGGAACTCCGGCATTGATTTAAAATTTCTCCAACAGATGTTCATCAATACCAACACGGATGCTTCGATCCCTTAAGATATTGGATCCCTTGAAGAACCCATTACTGAACCCAACAGAAACAAAAGAAGCTGAATGCAACCTCGATCTTCAATGCAAATATATTTCTTTATGTCCCCATAATTAGTATTTTCTAAACAACATGCCTTTAAATAATTCAATGCCTGATTAGTATCTAACTCAGTATTCTTGGACAGTAGGTATGACGGCGGTTGATACTCCTCTATGCTCCACCTTCTGGTTAAAGCTCCGCCTTCTGGTTAAAGCTCCGCCTACTGCTGCGCGCACATCCTAATAAGCTGTGCCCGTGACATACGTTGGCAGATGTTATGGGCGTAGCTTAAACTGACAGATGTGTCAATTTTCGTCCACGTGAGCTACTCAATTTTTATGGCTTGGCTTTTGTCACCTGTCAAGCTTGACATTTAACACATCAAATTTGTCGTCTGGCAATTTTCATTCAAATGAGCTACGTTATGAAATCTGTCAAACTGTATAATATCTTATTATTTATTCTCAAATTTGGTACATTAATACAATTAAACTAATTTGCTCAGTAAAGCTTTAAAATACAGTCAATAAAAATAATTTAATATCTTACCGCTAGTTCCCGATCATATTCAATTTCAGATAAAGCTCATAAATAAATTAGCATTAGGATGTGAATGGCGAAGAAGTCAGAGATGATTAATCCCAGGATCGATGCAGCTATCAGATGACGAATCAATTCACATGCTATCAGTAGCTAGAACCGAGATATCAAACTTGCCATAACAGATGCCATCACTTAAAAATGGAGGATATCACATGACAGTTCTGATACAAATATGACGCAAGGGCCTAGACTTATGGCGCACGTGGTTGAGTCCAGGATGATAAATCAACGCCTAAAATGGACTAGCTCACGTGGACGAAAATTTGCTGGTGACAGATGCCATGTGTCAAATGTCGAGTAAAGCGGCGTAGAGAGGAAGAGTGATCGTAGATCCAAACCCCATGATGTCGGCGCTGCTCTTTAAATTCTCTAGCCAGACCGGAATTTACAAACAGTTACTTCGAGTGTAGACAAGATTAAAGGAGTTGGAAAGATCAATGCTTCCTCCGGTGGTTTTTAAGTTTCCAAAAGTTCTTGCTCAAAATTTCCAGAATTTTGCGAGACGACAATGATCAAAAAAATGGGACCCGCATCAAAACAGCTAGGTCAATATCCTAATAACAGGACAGGATAGAGAGATGACACTACCGTAGGGGTTTCGTTTGAAAAAGGTTGCACGCCGAAAATTGAAACTTTCCAATGGTTTTCAGATTTTTCCTATGTTCATGAAGCGCAATCCATCGGAAGTATGTAACCCAAACTAACCCACCAGTCTGAGACATTTAGTCTTCAATCTTTTTGATGGAATTGCAAACTGGTATTTGTCGGTTTAAATCGAATCAAGCCCAGTTCAAAGTGACCGGAGACCGGGTAATCACTAATTAACATGTTGTTAGGATAATCCAGAGAATAACCTCTTGAATTCTTACCGCACCTTGTATGTTTTTAAGTGAAATAATAAAACAATTCATATGGAAATGTTGGAGTATAAAGTGTATCCTTGATACTGTAAGTAGAAAGATCTTGTAAATATTTCGACCCATTTGCGAATTCTGAATTTTAGATCTCTTCCTGGGAATATCTGCCGTGAAAGTACCTGTAAAACAAGGACAGCTCGGCCATATGTCTGCGGTGTTCCAGACTATCTAGATTCCGGGTCAACTGCGGGTCACCGACAAGACTCACAGCTCTCTTCTGAATGGTATCCAGCAGCTTTAGTGTATGATATGGTGCGGCACCCCAGATGTATGAGCAATATTCTAAGCACGGTCTTATTTGCCCTTTGTAGAGCAAGAGCAACTGCTGCGGTGTATACAGTTTTTTGTTGCGAAATAGCGCCTCAAGCTTCTGGGAGGCTGGTTTTGCGATGTTAGCAACGTGGTCATGTCACGTTGCTGTTGACCGAGACACCCAGCAGTCCGATTGACGAATGATCGATCCTGCCATATTGATGTCAGAGCCCGACGTACTGGCTATCTTGGTAAACGTGGCTGCTTGGATCTTTGCTGCATTGAACTGGACCAAATTTCTGTAGCCCCAAGTTTGAACTTTCTCCAGGTCTTGATTAATTGCTGTAATCTGCTCCTCAGTCGCTGGTAAAGGCTTTTCTGATCTAAATTAGGAGACTAGGGTACTGTCATCTGCAAAACCGTAAACAGCATTATTCTTTTCGGTCAGCAGATCATTAATATAGATAAGGAACAGAGTTGGTGAAAGTATTGATCCCTGAGGCACGCCCGCGTTAATAGTCTGAGATGTGTCCATCAACTGCAACGTCAGAAATCGGTTCTTAAGGCAACTCGCAAGTCAGCTGCAGAGAGAGGCTGGCAGTCCGAAGGACGGCAGTTTGTTGAGCAGTCCGTCATGCCAAACTCTGTCGAATGTCTTCGAAATATCCAACGCAATCGCTCGAGACTCTCCCTATTCTCGACAAACCTATATTTGACTTTTATTTCAAATTTATCTTGTGGCTTCGGAGAGTTTTTAAAGGATCTGAAAATCGCCCACTTTATGAATTAAATATGTTAAGTAAGGTAAGTAACTGGAAAAATGTGATTACTGTAATAGGCCGACCCTAGATATGCAAATTGACAAGAAAAAGATCTAAAATAATAATAATAAAATACAAAATTTAGTATAAAAAATCTTTAAAAACGCACTTTTACATGTAAACCTTCGAGAAGCAGGTAAAAAGAGTCAAGCCGGGCGCTGGGAATCGGGACTTCATCCGCACCCTTTTTAATAATTTTTTTTTTAATGATAGATCAGAATTTTAATGTTTTTTTTGTCGAACCCACAGATCAAATGGGGCCTTTTTCATATAAAAAGCCCGCAGCAAGAACGAAAGAGGGGTAAAAGTCCATTTGTTTTGACTAGAGACTGGTCCAATTCCACTCGCCAAGGCTGGAGACTGGTTTCCCATTTAAATTTCCACATATTCTGACATCCACTCGCTTCAGCCAGAGATGAGTTTCTAGTTTCTTCCACACGGTGCATAGTGTCTCAATTATACAAGAAATTGAGCATCTCACTAATTTTCCTGAGCCAAATGACATTAAGAACAAATCCTAAAATCCCAGCCACCGGCCGGCGCAACTCGCAGGGGAACCGAGACGGCTACTTTACAAATAGAAAAATTCTTTGGTTTCACTTAAAGTCTTTTCGATTTAATAGCTGGACATCATTTTAGGGGAGGATCGAACTGTTAAACCTACTGCTTTAGGGTGATCTGATTCTCGTAGGTTGCGTGGCTTTGATTAGCTTTCGGACTGGGAGGTGACTGTGACCAAATATGTTCAAGTAAACCTTAACCCTCTTATCTCCGAATAACAAGTTGGGCTAATGGTGGTAAGATCCTTAAAGAATACAAAACACAACAAAGGGTACAATGGTCCTACGGGATACGAACAGAGCCTACGAGCAACAGTGGCGACTCGCTTAATACACCAAGTGAATCAATGATTCACCTTAGATTTTTCCAACATACTATTTTTCAATTACGATCATACAAACATAGTACCTATATTAACTTAAATCATAAACAAATCAACATAAAATTATAAAATGTTGAGTTGTTCAGTCGCTATGAACAGAAGACAAAATCAGAATAATTATTGTATATCGGTATATTGCTCAAAACGCGGCAACATGGTCAAAACGCGCGAAGTTTATTTCCATCCCATGTCGAATCGCCTTTCGCCTTGATTGAATCAACTCGCATTGCGTTTTTTCACTATGCAGTTGTTTACGGTGATTGCCATGGCAACGTGCCATATTGACTGCATATTATAGATAAGCGCTTATGGTAATGACACCACCTCGAAAGCAAGATTCATTTCCGAATTGGGATATCGGGTGTTTTTAATTTGTGTTTAACAGAGGTTGCGACGCTGCATTTGCGTATAGGTGCGTGTATTACTTTTGAAATTTCTGTTTGTTGTTGGTGTTCGGTTCGGTTTTCGAACTAAATAAAAATAACTTTACATTTTCCCGTTTATGATCCGGTGTGTTTTTTTTCTCTTAAAATCTGTTCTGTAGGTAAAATTATGTAAAGTAAAATTTGGTACTAAGTACTTTCGCTGGAGTGGGGGAGAGAAGGTAATTAAGTTTGATTCACCAGGTCTTATTGTCACGAGCCGCCACTGACGGGCAACGAAAAGACTCCTTCGGCACAATTCCTCAAAATAACCTTGTGACGTAAGCTCCGTGGGGGTATCTTAAAAGTTACTCCCTTAGCTCTCAACTTGTTACAAATTCTCTTTAGTATTTGGATATATACTAGATGGTATGCATATATTTCCCGTATGAGTAAAGTGAATGTATCGAACATAGAGCACAGTGTAAGGGTGTTCTTTTAGTAAACGGTCATGGTTTACTTCTTGGTGCGAGGCCCTGATTGAAATATCGTAACTTAATTTTGGTAAATAAATTTTTCATTCTTATGTAAATTTTTTCACTAAAATATAAATTCAATTAATTTTGTATTCATGTCAACGGTTATGTTATGTAAATTAATATTGCGTTTTCCTTAAACTGTATAAGTACAGAAAATAGATGTATAACAATGCACATTTGGGTTTTATTGCCAGCATGGACTGGTCACTTAAGAAATTGTAATCATTCAAAATAATCAGTTAACAAACATTTACTTTAGAACCTAGTATCAAACAGCGTCAATTTAACAGGGTCTTAACCGACAGTGGCGATAATTTATTCACCATTGTTACGATCACGTCCAACGAGTCTTGGCCTTTAGGTCTACGAATGTGCGTCTTGGGTCTGGGGCGTTTCATTATGATAAATATCTTTCCTTTTTTTTTGGAAAAGCACAATATACGAGTAGTTATCCAAAATTGAGAATGTCACTCCTCCATCGTAGAATGCAGGTGCGCTTATCAAAATCTTTTGATGCTTTTAAAATTTGGATATAGCGTAACTCATACGTGGGAGGACAGGTATCTATCAAAAAATTATAATTATTCTGACTTAGCTGAGCTGAATTTGGAGTACTGCCACATTTTATTTTGGGTCTTTTGATATTCATGCCCTGCGATTCCCAAAAGCTCTCACCACCACTTATTTAATTTATTTTGAAATTACAATGTGTTTCACTTTGTAGTGGGAACGAGCCATTTGCACTGGTTCAAAATAATCGGTTAACAAACATCAACTTTAGAACCTATTATCAAACAACGTCAATTTAACAGGGTCTTAACCGACAGTGGCGATAAATAATACACCACGCATAATACGTAAGCGTATGAGGGTGCCGGCCGGTGTCATAAAACTAAATTTTATTTTAAAATATTAATAAATAAATTTATCGTTGTAATTCCGCGGAGTGTTGTTTAAATATCGAAGTTAGGTAACCAATGCATAAGTAAACCATTCAACCTCGCTCATAAAACTCGTGACAATCAACGTGAATTAACTTAAAACAAAGAATCACAAAGCGTGGAATCTGTACTAGATTTTACGTTCGTGAGGAATTTTGCAGCTTAAACAATGCATGGCATTATATACGATTCTGTATGCATGATTTTTTAATTTCAGAAAAGTAGTAATAAAACTGTAGAAATCTTACTACTTTCAAGATACATCAAGCCGTGCTAGGAAATATGAAAATATGAAAAACTTCCAAAAGCTAAAGGGAAATATTAGAAACAATAAAAAGTATATACAAAAATACGAATATTATGTATAAATTATGTGTAAAAAAAATCATTAAAATATTTTATAACAGAAGCTAAGTTATGATTGTAATAGGGCAGTGGCTGCAAGTCGATGAGTCGTCACTGGTTTTTGCAGAATTTGTCAAAGTCATCGAGCCACGGTCGAGGTGCTGTGTAGTTTTTAGACAATCTCTTGAGAAATATTTCTCCTAAGAGAACTTAAGTCACGGTTAATAATTAGTCTGGCTTGCGTTTATTATGAGGAGTAGTAGTTTTTATATTGATTTGTTATGATAATATTATATATAATGAGAAACCACTGAATCGATTACCAGTTCCACTCTTAAATCAGTACATAGAATAACATATTAACAACAATTATTAACAACCATAACGATGTCTTTGGAATTGTCGCGTTTGCTAAAATAATTCATCTTTTGTTCTTTCTGCTGAATTTAGGTAAAGCATTGACACACATTTATGATCCATTGAAGATGTCCTTGTCGATAGTAATAAGTACAATTGAGCAATTGTATTTATTTTACTGTTATATGGCCAAGAATATGACTAAAATATAATTTTACTAACAATGAAATATTGTATGTTTATTGGAATAATTATTATCCGAATTAATATGTGTGACATATCTTAAAGTATAGGTAGTATATCTAAAAAGCACGTATTATAAAAAATATTTGATGACCTACCAATGATCTTCAATTGGAAGAAGAGGACGAATATAAATAAGAAGAAATTATGCAAAATTAATTTAAAATTTTTAAATATTTTTTCTTCCTTTTGCGAATGTTAGGCTCCACTAGAAATCACGCGCGACTCCGCAGTGTAGAGCATGAACCAAATATGGATTTTTTTTGCATTTTGCAGCTGATTTCAATAATATTAGTTAAGTATAACTGCGTATGCTACCAACCACAGAAGAACCCAACAGGGGGCGAATTCTCGAGTTATTCGAACAGCCCTCACGTGGGGAGAAAAGCTGTAATATGGATGTATTCTTCAAATATGCCAATGTTTCCATCGTATAAAAATCAATTAGTATACACCTTATCTTTCCACGTGAGAGCTGCTTCAATGACCCGTATTCTCGAATCACCGAAATAGCTCTTACGTGGGAAGAGAAGGTGTAATAGGTATTGTGGAAACACCCCAACATGTGTATTAATTTATCGTTTTTCACCGTATAGTTTGGTAATAGCACCCTGTATATATAAATATATATATTTCACCCCAGGTAAACAGCAATTTGTGCATTTCAAGTATTTGTATTTCATTTACTCCTTAGTCCGAACCTGGATTGTCGGTATAATAGATTCATCCCATCATATGAAACAATCGCTGGAAAGCACTCTCCGTCAAGGAAACCGTTTTTAAACGTTTAAATTTAATATATCTTTGTGTCCGTCAATGTTGTGTAAACAACAATATGTCAAATAAAGAAAGAACGGGTTTCTACCCTCTCAAATGCATCAATGCGCAGCGTCCGCGCATTTACCGCTCTATTCTTCCTCCGCGAGGAAAAATTCATTTTTGTGCCTTACAAACACTCACACGTGAAGCATCAGCCTTTGTCGCTGCCCTGTTTGAATTTGGCACCGAGAACATCTACCCAGTCGTAGCTCTGTTTGACGCCAAGATATTTAGTAGTTTTCTCCTTTGTTTTCACAGATATTTAGAAAATATCTGCTGTACTCTGAATTAAGGACTCTTGGGCATTTTAGCGCATTTTCTCGAGGGAGACAATACAACCCATAGCGTCTCTCCTGGTGAAGATAGAAGAAGGTAAAATGATGGTTGGAAACTTGTAGTTAGACAAATCTGTTCCTATACCTACTCAAGATTCGAATCATGTTTCGAAGTCTGGGGCTGACCAATTAAAAATGGTAATATCGGAAGATATAGAGAAAGTACAAAGTACAATGGCTGATGTACATCTTGGTAATGATGAGATCTTAAGTTGTACAGAAGTTAAGTTTTTGGGTATAGCCATAGATAAGAAATTAAGTTTTAAGTCGCACATATTTGGCCCTTGTAAAAGGCTGGCATCTGGCTGCTTTGCTGTCAGGGTAATAGCAGGGGAACTAGGCCTGACTGTTGCAAGGACAGCATATTTTTCCCTTATCGAATCACACATTAGGTACGGTATTCCCTTCTGGGGTAATTCCAATCAGTACTTGGCAAATTCGGTCTTTATCCTGCAAAAACAAGCTTTGCGGTACTTGTGTGGGGTGGGCGACAAGCTGGAATGTTATCGCTGCAAATTCCTCATTCCACTCTAGTCAAAAATTCTGTATTTTATAATGCGAAAAAAATTTACCAAGTCATATAAGGGAGGTATAGTCCACGGAATACTTTCGAAAATTGGTTAAATCATTATTGCTTGCTAAAGCTTACTACTCTGTATCCCAGTTATTTGATGATGAACTATAATTATCTGATCATCCCTAATTTATGAACTCTTTGTTTTTTTTCTTCATTGATCTTCTGACATGTCTGGTGATGGTGAGACTTGCCGACTATCTCGAGTGTTTTGGAGTTTTGTTTTCGACGTTCCTTGTTGTGACTGTATGGCTGGTATTTTTCCTGTATTTAACCATATTACATGCCGTAAAGCTTTAACTTGCAATGTTCTGTATAACTGGATTTGGTTACTACGCGTATTTTTCAACCTATTCGTACTATCCAGGCATTATTGTAACAGGTGATATTGTAACTTGTAATGTCTTATTTTATCTATAAGTATACTTTTGTACACTTTCTGTATAGTTTGACGTGGAGCATATTTTATTTGTTTAGTGGTCATTTGGTTACCTAAACACTAGCCTTTCCTCAGTTGTTTGTTTCATTTGAGTGAGTCTATTGTGATTAGTATCATTTAATTTTAGTTAATTAATGCAATGTTCTTTGTTCATGCGTCCTGTATATTTTTAATGTAATTTTAATGATATTTTAAATATTTTTTAAGTTTTGGAATAATTACGTAGACTTAAGATCAATAGTGCTTTGTCAATGATGAAAATTTCGTTATGACAACAAAGCTTATTTTGAATTGAATTGAATTGGTGCAAAGGTGTTCAACCACCTTCCGCGCGATATTAAGGGGGTAGTTTCACTCAGGTCTTTTAGGAGGCATCTGAGACAGGTTTTGGTGGAGAGGGGCTATTATAGTCCTTCTGGGTTTTATGCTCAATAACCGTAGCTAGCGTAAATCTTTAGTCTGTGATTATGTGCATTTTATATTGTGTTCTGAATTATTTTTAACCATGTGGCTTCTCATATTATATTTTCCTGTATGTACTTCATATCGCGCTTTAGTATTGAATACTGTATTAGGATTTAAGATATTTTTAACTTTTATTTTGCTTTGTTAACAACAATTTTTTGTTCTAACAATAAAGCGTATTTTGACTTTGACTTGACTTGACTTGACTTATATCCCTGACAAAGTTAAGTTGAAAGATTCGTAGAAGAAATAAAATCACAAGGTATTTAGTGTGGAAGGAAAAGCAGTCAGTTGAAATTTTGAAATAAAGAAAGTTTGATTAAATTCAATAAAGAGAAGTTCATGGTAGATTCAAATAATCAAGAAATTTTGTTAGACATTTAGTAATAGTTAACTTCATGTACAGTATTTAGTTTTATGTATGAAAGGATGAATGCTTGAAAGTAGCTATATATTAATCATATTTAATGCAAATTAAATCCTGCATTATTAAAGTAATAATATCTAAAATGCATGTTTCAATTCACACCCTATGAATACAACCCCACCAACCTATTTTGATACAGTCCACTAATTAAAGTGGTTAATTTTAAAGTTAATAACCACCTGCTCCTTTATGGTGATAAATGGTTTAAAATAATTATTTATACCGATCAATAGGGATGTAGGAAGCGGTTGTTTCCATCGTGCGAAAATCAGTTGGTTTACACCTCCTCTTCCCACGTGAGAGCTGTTTTAATGACTCGAGGATTCACGCCCTGGACCCGTATCCTCGAGTCATTGGAATAGCTCTTACGTGGGAAGAGAAGGTGTAAACTTATCGATTTGCATTCGATGCAAGCAATGGCGATTTTGAAGAATACAATACCTCTCTTCCCATGTGGGAGTTGTTCCAATGACTCAAGCATCACCTCATTTCACATTTACAGTTCCCAATTTAAATGCGCATGTCTGAAGCCACCTTCTTATAATCGACAAATTAGTCTCACAGTTAAAACCAAAAACACAAATGGAAATGACTAGGATATTATATTTCCTACTCTATGTAACTTTTTCGGTCATTACCTATAATCTCTTAACGGAGAGATTGCTGCCCAACTCTGATATTTCTTCATTCTGTAAAGGATGTAGCGATAGATGAAATGTTCTGCATCCTCATCCTCTCTATGGGAAGCTTATCGTAAACACCGAAAAATCAACAAACATGGTAATTTTTTCACAAGTTACAGTTTCTTCAACGCGATGCTGTTCTTGAACATCCGCCAAAGAATTAGCTTCTTGGAATGAAGACTCAGCAGATATCAAAAAGTTAAGGGAAAGAGCGTAAATACACCAAGAAGAACAAAAACAAACTGCCAGAGAGCACCTAATATCCAGATGGCAGCAAAAATGGCAAAATGGCACGTAAGGGCGGTGGACATATTTTCTAATCCTAGATATTTCGACGTGGGTCAGCAAACCTTAAGGCGACATGGATTACTTTCTGACGCAGGCGTTTTCCCGGCATGGTTGTTTTGGTAAATACCTACATGAGAGGGGTAAGCTGGAAACTGACAGATGCACATACTGCAGGGAAAGTGACAACGCAGAACATACACTGTTTGAATTAGTGATGGGCATAACCGAATTATTTTGATAACCGAATTATTTGTATTCAAATAATATTAATAACCGAATGATTATTTGAATAATCATTCGAATAAATTCAGGATAGCGATCGCAGCCGGTTAGGAAGGAGGTTCAGCGCCATCGGCATCGTATTCGTAACTCGTAACTGCTGTAATTGTCTTATTAAGTATGGCTTAATAAATAACAATAGAATACGAGTAAATATTTGATTACGCAATATTATTGAACAAAATAAAATAAACAGCATTTTACGTTTTTAAATCAAAAATACTTAAACTCCAAAATATGATTCTTGGATGTGTTGATTACATGTAATAAACATAATTATTAAAAATCTACTTTGCAAAAAAGTATTTCTCTCTGGCGATGTATTTATAGTACTATAATAGTATTAATAATTAATAGTAATAGTTATATTACGACTTATGTATTGCTCTATTGCTCCTACATTCTAAATTCCAATATATAACCTAAAAACGAAACAAACATTGGGTGATAATTGGTGTTATGTATTCGTTACGAAGAAGTGTATGAAAGGAATAAGAAATATGTGGGGCTGCTTGCTAATCGCAACAAAAAATATCGGCCGGCCGGATTAAAAGAGAGCGCCTTCTATTTTGATTCTTTGAAGATGTCAACAAATTGCTGTATTTGCACTTTTTAGGGGCTCAGGCGCCGAAAATTGAATATTTTGTTTATGTTAGGTACGCAATAAAACTAAATTATGTAATCTTAACTTAACATTCGCTAGTTTTCAACCCCCCAAATTCGGCTTCCACAATTTCACATCCTACCGGTACATTTGAAATTTTAAAACTCATCTTTTATTCGAGCTAAAACATCGAAACTTGCTTCATAACTCATAACTAAATTAAAACCGCTCCTTACTCGTTGATCATTCGACGGATCGACGCGACAGCCAGGCTTGTTCCTTCGTAGTTCGTGTTCGTATTTGAATTCGTACGTATCAGGTTCAGGTTATTTTTCATTCGAATACTTGTGGAATGAAAACCGAATAATACAAGTTATTTTAATAACCGGATAACAGGTTATTTTTCATTCGAATAAGCCCATCACTAGTTTGAATGCCCAAAGTGGGATGAAACGAGAGCAGAGTTTGAGAAAAGAACTGGAAGGGTATTTAATGCTGAGGATTTTAGGGGTGGTAGGGACTAGAAGAAGAATGTATATAGAATAACACGAACAATAAAAGAGACTAAGGAGAAAGAAGCCAGAAGATAATAAGGACAGCCATCCTACTGAAGTAATGCGCGAGCGGTCCCGGTACGATGAACAAAGAGAAAGAGGGGAAAGGTTTAGTCGGTCGGTGCTTCCTGTAACAGTACTGGAACACTAACCCGACACACCTCGGGAACATAAGATCGTCACGAGCCAAGCCCGGAAGTCTGATAATGAGCAGATTCCTAATCCCCTAAAAAAAAAGATATCGAAAGGGTAGCAAGAGTTACATTATCTTCTGTTATAATGGGAACATCTAGTAAGTTGTATCTAGGTTTATCAACTTTTATGGGTAAATTTGAGATAGATGTCGGTAAATCAACTTGAAGTGCTTTGAATACATTATAAAGCAATTATGAAGCTTCAGTAAGATCTTCAATGTTATGTCAATTTTACAATTCTGATTGTTTATCCGCACCAACTATCCTTATAAGGTCATCATATGTAATTTGGTTTAAATTTTAATTTTGATCGTTCACCTTTCTTACACGTTTTGAATCATATACTACCTCAGGAGCCCATGAAAACAATCCAGAAGCTTTGAAGTCGTTGACGAAGTAATCTGACTTCGATGTACTGATTGTCATATTCAGCACCACATCAAAGTTTTCTTTGGTAAGTTTGGGTTTTGATTCGTGATTGATCATTTTGTTGACACTGCGTCAATACGTTTGGCTGATTGATGCGTTGTATTTTTTGTCTCTGATAGTCAAACTTTTGTTAGTGAAGTATTTTGTCATGAATCGCTCTACGAAAGCTGAGGTGAATGAATTTCATGTAAAGACTTGCTGATGGGAATTCATTGGCTAGAGGATTATACATTGCACGATTTTCTAACCTAAAAAAAAAAACGTTCCAAAGTATTCATCAACGTCTTCATGAAAGAGGCACATTGAATCAAAGTGGAGGATCGAGCAGGCCAATGACAGTAAGAATAACGGAAGTGGAAGAGAATGTTGATTCGGCAAATATTACATGTACAGACAAATATTACATGTACAAAACAGAACAATGACAACCAATAACAGTTCCATCAAACAGGCTTGCACCTATGGTAGCCTCGGACCGAGTAGGGGCATAGCACCACCATACAATTAGACAGCTGCACTAGAGGGACTTGCAAATGGTTATAGTAGCAAACGTAACAAAACTGCTGACGATATGATTGTAAATTATCCAAAGCGTCCGTCGTCTCGAATTGAGGCCTTTCTCGCTCTATTTTTTCATAGAGGCCTTAGCAAAGGTTGGGGACCAACGCTAGTAGGGTGGGGAAATATGTGAAATGCTGAAAACTTTTAAACTACTAATTGATTATCACCCTGTCTCAAGTTTGATTCTTGAACTTGAAAAATATTATGTAAACATTCAGCATAAATTATAAGCAAGGCGAGCGAAAAGCGCAGGCAATTACGAAGCTTAAAGTTACAATAGTCAGCAGATGCTATGACATAAATATTCAAGCGGACCATTAGTCAGATAGGCTTTTGTCTCTCGCTCATTTCGCTCTTATCTGCTGCAGTCCACAGGGACGTGGTAGACAGCTCTATTCATATCCTAATCTCCAAATCCAACTCAAGAAGTACAGCTCACAGGAGCGTATTTCTTCGCGGATACCCACTTACTAAAGTCGAATCTACGAGAGAACTGTCAACATTCTAAGTCGTGATTTTTAAAACTAAAAAGTTACAGTGTTTTAAAGTGCTGAGTAAAATTAAGATAAACTAAGAACTCTAAATGATTATCTCATGAAATAACCAAACCTAACCAATGAGGAGACTCTTTGGAAAATTTGAAGGAATATTTGTTGAACCCACACTACGTAAAATACATTCAGGCAATTTTTCCTGCTGATTTCCATCCACGAATCGCATTTAGTCCGATGGCTTTGGCACGTATTGGTTCAAATACCTCAACTACTGTCATTGATTCTTTTTAGCGATAAATCAATTTGCAAAATAACCATGCCATGTATGGGTTGAAGGAAATCCACATGAGGTACTTAAAGACCGTTTTCAACAACAGTTTTCAGTAAATGTTGAGGGTGACTGGCTAATTGGACCGGTATTTATATCAGGAAAACTTAGCGACGAGGTGTATCGACACTTTTTGCAACAATCGCTACCTCTGGAAATTTACAAGTGGCAACATGGAATGTAATATGGTTTATGCACGATGATACACCAGCATATTTCAGTGTGGTTGGTCGTGAGTTTTAACAGTAACATGCGGAGATAGCCGGATTGGTCGTGGTGGACCGCAATTATGGCCTGCTCGATCACCGGACTTAAGCCCAGAGTATTATTTCCTATGCGACTATCTAAAGTTATTAGCTTATACTTCTCCAAAAGAAAATGTGAAAAATACGAAAAAGCGGATAATTGATGGGTGTAATTCAATAAGAATCGACTCTGGTGTTTCTGAACCGGTTTGGCAGTCAATCAGGAGAAGATGGGATTCTTGTATCCTAGCCGGAGGTAATAATTTTCAATAGTTCTTGTAGATTAAGAGCTCTGCATGTAATAATGTTGTTGATGACAATTTTTATCCTCGTGTATCTTCGAAACGAAGCGCTTTTCAAAAATACTTTTCGACTAATCCCTGGATTAACTCTTTGAATTTTTGCCATGTTTAATAATTACTCTGTATATTTATGTAAAATACCCAAATCTTGGTCAAGATTTATAAATAAATATATATTTCTTATTGATATTAACAATTAAATATTCGTTTTGACATCGTTTGCAAAACTAGTTTTATTTTTCCATTTCTCTTATTCTAATAACTGTGGTTTACTTGTTTCATTACTTTGTTTGGTTTACAAATTGGGCGTACATAATTTGCAAAACATAAGGTGACTAATTCAGCAATTTGTATGCATTTTAGGAGTCTCACAAATATAAAGTCATTAATTTAACCTTCACTATGCCAACAATAATCAGGCCAGGTGACAATTATTTAATTATAAAATTTATTGGGTGCTTTCATTATGTCGATACGAATCAAGATTTCTTCCTTTAAATGAAAAAGGTTTTTTTAACTCGTAAAAGGTTCTTTAAATTCTAATACCCTTAAACTCTCCAGAATTTAAAGGTGTACTTGTTCTTGTCAGCTCAAACCACAAACAACTATGATTCGGAATGAGTGGACCGATACCCAGCGGCAAACTTCGACCCACTCATTATACACCTCAGGCCTCAGAGCCGCAATTATTGATCGAAAGGAGCTCAAGCTTCTGAACCAGGAAATTACTCCATCATTAGGAGCACAGCTCATAGATTGGCTGATTTGGCGACTAAGCAACATCTAAAATCGATGGTAATTCATAATGTAGAATGCCTTTGGCAGGTTCACGTATAAGTCACCAATCTTCGTATTGGCATCCAGCTGCAAAAAGGACCATAACATCATCTCCTATGACAGTAATATCCAGTTTCGTTTCAACCATGCAGTAAATGTATTTGAACGGAAGAAAGGAGATTTATTGTTGTTTGGCCATATACAATTAGTGAAAGTAATATTTAAGAACAAAAAAAAATAATAAAAATATATATGTAGTAAATATTCGAGAAGATTTATGAGTATGTAGTAAAATGTGCCCCAAGTTAATAGATTGAACAATATCAATTAACGTAAGGCTCGCACAATAATTACAGGGAAACGATACCCAACATTAGAGAGTTTTGTATAAAACGATGTATGCTATTGATATACTATTTTGCTTTTAGCTATTGTGTTACATTAAGATGATCTCTTGCTTCACCATTGATCAAAAATATATTTCAGGCTATCTGTTTTGCCAATGTTGGGCTTCTCCAAAACATTGTACATTTCCAATTACTAAATATTGATCCACGAACTGTTTCTGACGTTTGATAGTCCCTGTTTTACCCAAATAGTAATAATAAAGCCCCATACCCCATGACAATAAAATGTATGGTCACTTCCTCCATCTACTACAGATAGAAGGTTCAGAACGCCTTTTAATGGCTATTATGCTACATACGAGAGCCATTTGTTTCCTTATGCAACAAAATTTGTGAAAGACACATAATTTTAAATAATAAGAAATTTGATAAGCAATGTATCATCTAAGATAATCAGATTAAATAATTACAGTCCAAAAAAGGAATGCCGGACAAGCGAGAACCAATTTTTGCAGATTGCAGGCTAATTGATTTTAATTCTGATAAAAGGTAAAAATAATGTACTAAACATGTAATAAACATGTTCTGCTTTCATTAGTAAAATAAAACATTTACTTAAAACTATGGCATCCAGAAGTAGATAGAGACTTTGAAAGAAGGTAAAACACCTATTTCCTTGGGAGCTACCTGGCCTATTTTCACTTGGGAGACCAGGATAAATCTTAAGATCTACATTTCGTATGTAAAACACGCGTTGAACACTTGCCAGCGTAGACAGTTGGAAAGGCCAGAGGCTTGATGTATCGATGGTTTGGAAGGAAGCAAGAAACCATCAGGATGACTGCTATTTTGGTTCCTAAATATCAAAAGCATCACTCGTAACAATTGACAAAAATGGACGTATCCTGATCTAAATTCATATTGCATTCTGAAGAAATGACCATTCCATCATTCGGAAGCCGGAGACTCCCAGAAGATGATGCACGATGATCCGGCTGATGAAATTTAATGTATGCATTTAGGAAACTATTGTGATTTTAAAGCTGGTTCAGCAACTCCCCAATATTTCAATCAACAAGAACTGAATGATCTCATTAGAGATCCGCTCGTCTTAAAGGCGACCTCCGCAATATTTGCCGCCAGATTCAATGAAAAGCATTTACTTGATCCAGATGCTGATATTAAATTTTATTCTATAAGAGGTCAAGATCTGCTACTCTTTTTCTGTAAGGAAATTGCCCAGGTATTCTGTAACGATATAAGGGGACTCATAGAAAAAATGGGGTTGCCAGAATATACACTAAATGAATGGCGCGTTTTTACTGGCAGTTGGAAACGTATTTTAAAACGGTAACAAATTTGGCTCAAACCAATTGGTCATTCCACCAGCATGAAAGAGAAATATGAAACATAAAAAATTTAATAGGACGAACACTGGGTGATTCATGTCGATCTAGGAATGGTAAGCTTCCTTCTTGGGCAGTAAAGTATCTGTCTTTGGGGCAGTAAAGCTAAAGATCAGCACTTGGTTAAAGGAATGTCATGGTTCAAGGAAAACAATACCTGATCAACGAGTCTTTGGTTGCCAGAGAAAATCATATTTTCACCTACGCAACTATCAACTTGGGGCTTATGAAGCAAATTAGGAAGATTTTAAAGCGAGATGGAGTTTGTTTTGCCCTTAACACGTACATTTCTTGAGATTAGCAAAGAAAAACCAAAAGCTGGAATACTTGATAGTCCTCAGATAACGCAGCTTATTAAAGACCAGCAATTAACCGCCTCAATGAACGATATTGAATCTAACGCTTGGCTACCTTTTCTTGGAAATTATAAGACAGATAATTATATAGATTTAGTGGTGTTTACTAGCTTTACAACCACTTAGATCGGTTTCCAGAAAACTTAGGCGATTTTAGTGAAGAATAGGCGAATGATTCCATCATGAAGTGTAGGAGATCGAGAGCAGAAGAGATGGGATTGCCACATGATGGCCGACTACTCTTGGAATCTTCAACGATATTTCCATAGTAAACTCCATGTTAGAAAGTCGTAAAAAAGAAAACCTGTAAGTAATAAGGGATGAATTCGCATTACTCCTGAATCAGTCCAAAATATCTGACAGGTTGTACCATGGTATCATTGTTGCAAAGCTGAAGTGGTATGGCGTGCGTGGGCTGCCTTTGGACTAGAGCCTCTGCTTGGTTGTACTCAGAGAGTTGTAATTTAGAGCAATGGGGTTGCAGGGGTAGTAGGTACTGTTCTGGGGATAAGCTTCATCGGATGGAAATCCCACAGGAGAGTATGCTGGGTTCGTTAATGTTTGTTTTTACATAAATAACCTGGCTGGTCTCGAACATGGTCACTCAAGGCACGACATTGAGCTATCTATTTTAAATATCAAACGGGAGGCTGAAAGATGCTCAAATGCAATTTACTATTAAAATAATAATAATTATTAAATATGAGTACGAAGTTTCTAGTCTTCACATACATGAAAACCTGAACTGGTCTTCATTAAATTTTGCTTTAAGAAATCATGTTCTGGATAGAAGATGACAATCCGCATTGTTCTGGGGATTGAACGGCAGGACTCTTGCAGGAATGGTGAGTATTCTTACGCTTCCCATCCTTTTATGTGTTCTTGATTTTCGAGATAAATTTATAGAGACCGACTCATGAGCTTAATACAAAATACAGAGGGCCCACATACTCACGCACGCGCTTTTGCGTAATGAGCTAATGGCAGGAAATAATTTTAAAAGATTTCAAAAAGGCATCCTGAATGTGATCTTGGAAATATAAGCGTTTGAATAATTTATGACATATTTTCTGAGTTATAAGTATGTACATATTATATAAGTTTTTTTAATGTGACTTTATTCATTGTTGAAGGAATGAAGTGTTTTTAATAAATTTTCTATATCAAAATGGTCTCCTGCAGTTGCATTTGAATCCTTCGAAGGCATTCTACTGTTGATTGCCTTACTATAAGGATATGCCTCAAAAGGCATCGGTGCTGCATTTCCAGCAAGGTTCTCTAAGTTTCAATTATTTGATCCTCTCACCTGCCTTATCCCTGATGCTCTGTGTACACAGTTTTGTTATAGATACCTATAACTCCGCCCCGCCATCTGAGCGGTGAATTGAGTAGTCTCTTGGATGGCGGTGCTGATCCCAAGCCCGGATAGAGGAGGAGGGTTGAGCGGGAGGTTAACTACCCACCCTCGTCAAAAGAACACAGTTATAAAAATTGCAACTTTGCCTCGGATTCAGACGGATAAAAGTAACAAACCGTAAATACAATGGAAAAGGAAAATGAATATTGGAACTTGGAACATCCAGAGCTGGTACAGACCCGGAGCCTCTATAAACGCCGTGCAACAACTCGAAAATATAGGAATGGACATAGCAGCAGTCTAAGAAATAAGGTGGCCCGAAAACGGAAATATAAAGATAAGCAAATCTGTCATATTCTTTAGCGGTAGCGAAAACGGAAAGTACGAACGGGCTTTGTGACCAGAGAAGATTTGGTTCAGGGTATACTGAACTTCAAACCAATAAGTGAAAAAATATGCTACATCAGGCTCAAAGGACAATGGTACAACATCTCGATCATGTCATCTCAGCACATGCACCAACCGAAGAGAAGGATGAAGCTACCAAAGTTGCATTCTATGAAGCCCTAGGCAGAACTATAGATACAGTGCCCAAACAAGACATGCGACTACTTTGTGGAGAGTTTAACGCCAAGATAGGCAACTCTGAAAGAGAAAGTAGCGAACCTGAAAAGCTATAGGACGTTACTGCAGAAATAATAACAAAGACCGCCGAAGATGTCTTTGGAAAAAGTAAAAGAAAGAGGACAAATACATGGATTGAAGAATGCCAAAAAGAGCTAGGAATAAGACGAACAGTAAGGAAGCGAATGATATAACTAGAAACAAATGAAAGTAGAGAGAAATATGCAAATTGCCGAAAAGAAACAAGAAAACTAATAAGAGCGAAGAAAAGATATGAGCAACAGAAGTACGAAGCGATGGAAAGAGATCGTCCAAACCAGGCTGCAGAGAGTTCTACAAAGCAATTTCTTTGGAGAAGAGAGGTTTTAAGTCAAGATCCGTACCAACACTGAAAAACAATCAAGGCTACATGATTCTAAATGGCGAAGAACTAATTGAAAAATGGATATTTCAAAGACCTTCTAAACGTAAAACAGGAAGAACTGCACAAAGAAGAAACATATATCACAAGGGACCTACCAGTTGAAGAACCCTCCTCCAAGGAAACCCAAAAGACATTAAATAAACTGGTTTCGACGAGATACCTGCCGAATTTCTAAAATATGGAGGAGAGGCACTCCATCTCCAAATGCACCAACTAATAACTTTTATATCGCAAGAAGAAAAATACCAGCAAGATGGAAAGAAAGCTTCATAGTGCCAATCCACAAAAAGGGGACAAATCAAAATGATCCAACTGTAGAAGAATGTCACTAATAAATACTGCATATAAAGCGCTAACAAACATCCTACTCTGTAGATTATTCCCATATGCAGAAAACCTCCTGGGAGATTACCAAACCGTATTTAGGACAAGCAGGTCAACAATAGACCAACTCTTTATACTGAGGCAGCTCCTAGAAAAAGGATGGGAGTACAATAGAACAGTGCATAACCTCTTCATAGATTTCTGGCAGGCATATGATAGCATAGACAGGAGTCAAGTCTGGAATGCGATGGCAGAATTCTCAATAACAAAAAAGCTCATTCAGATAACCAAAGTGTGTATGGAGGGTGGTGTATCGAAAGTATGAGTAAATAATAGTCTATCCAGTAGTTTTGAAATACACAGTGGGCTTAAGCAAGGCGACGCCTCATCACCGTTACTTTTTAACCTCGTCTTAGAAAAAGCCGTGAGATCAGCTGAGATAAAAACCGAATCGCTAACAACCAAAGGTCCCAAACTACTATTAACATATGCAGATGATATCGATCTCCATGGTAACCGTAAAAGACATCTTGAGCAAGATCGAAAAAAACAACAGGTGAAGTGGATTAAAAGTCAATGAAGAAAAACCAGATACATGCATATTAACAGAATGGGACGGAGAGATAGAATAGAGCAAAACGTCACAGTAAACGCCTTTAATTTTGAAGGGGTAGAATGTTTCAAATATCTTGGAGCTACAATCACTGTTGATAACGACGTTACTGAGGAAATCAAGGGCAGAATTCAATCTGCAAACCGTTGCCTATACGCACTTATGAAATCAAAAAACCTAACAAGAACATCAAAAATTAAAATCTATAAGACCGCTGTCAGGCCAGTAATAACATATGGTTGCAAAACGTGGACAATGACCAAAGCAAACGATGAAAAGCTTAGACGTTTTGAACGAAAAATCCTTAGAAAAAACTTTAGACCTAATCACGATCCCATCACAAATCGGTATCACATTAGAACGAATGTCGAAGTACAAGAGCTTTACAACGATAATGATATTGTCCACGAGATTAAATCCCACCGACTAAGATGGGCGTCCCAGAATGCATTGGAGAGACAACATTGAATCGGACCTCCAAAAAATGAATTTTCCTTTGTGGCCATATATTGATGGAAGAACGTATCCATTGGAAAAAAAGTAGTATAGTCAGCCAAGACCCACCCAGGGTTGTAGCGCTAGATGATGATGATGATGACCTACATCTCCGACGTGATATATTAGCAAGCGGATGATGACACATATATTATATTGTCACGTATGACCTTGTATGGATGGCGTGTGGAGATAATTATCTATCCGGAAACAAAGCTGTACCATCATAAATAGGAGACATTTTGAAGATATTAGTTGCTGTTTAAAAGTGGCCTCTTATTTTAAACTGTATATTTGCATCTAAAAGTAAAGAATTAGAGTTTCCGTTCCCTCACATTGCATTTATCTCTAACTATTGCTTCTACTGAAAGTGGAACACATTTTGTGTAACTAATAAAGGAATACCTAATTACTTTTTATTAAATGTATGTAATGTTATGATAATATCTAGTTGAGTAACAATGAATGCCTAACTACCTAAAATTTGCTGTAAATGGTGTCGATTGGTAATATACCAAAAATTTAATTAAATTACCCCAAAGTCGTCTGAGCCAATAAGCACTATTGATCAATTGAACCAATTTAACTATTACCAAACCTTTATCCTTTTGTCTTAGCTCCCTAGTTTTGCAAGACTCAAAATCGTTTTATTTTCGCCAGTTCGAGCTAAAAGTCGACGGACGTGATTCATTTCGTGGTTAACCTGCGAGACGCCGCAAATTTGCATGCACTATTTTTTTGTCATCGGATTGGATTAGGTAATCGGTCGGCTTCGGTTGCGTTCCGCAACTAAGTCACTGGGTTATGGGACGGTGTCAGATTACCGCAATTCTACTGTATCAAATCGTTTTGCAAATAACCTGTGTTGTTTACTTTATAAATAACACTTTACTTTAAACCGCAGACCGGCCAAAGAGATTCTGAGGAAATTAAGCGTTTTCAGGCACCTGTATATGCGGTGTCAAAACTGGTTTATCAGAAAAAATATCTCATAATTTCTTAAGCCTGGACTGTTTGTTGATTAGTAGAAAAGTGACAAGGTTAAAATTTTGCTTTTTTTATTAGTAACACGATACCGGGTAATAACTAAATCGTTTTACAAGGCGCCATTCAATTATCTTTTAACTTAGAAACTTCAAATTTTGGTTGAATTCATATTTTACAATTAAGAATAAATAAATATTAGTTGGGGTCTTTCCGGACGTTGCCATATATCAAGATTTTTAAATCAAACTCTGTCTATTTTTTACACAGTAGAATAATAGAAAGTACGTAAAATTTCTTTTTCGAAATGTCTGCCTTTACCAATGAAACCTTTTTAAATCAGCTTGTTGAAGTAGTTACCAAAAGAGCATTTTTGGTTGCTTTTTGATCAAGTTTTCAAAATGTTTTAATTTGTGAGAAAATTAGATTAAGTTTACTGTTTGTTTAAATTAATAAGGTAAAGCTCCTCTATGCAGGTTTTTCTCCCTATCATACAGAACTGCATGCTTTCCTTCTAGCTGGAAATGCGCTCAGGTGCAACCAATCCCGAAGAAAGGTAAAACACGATTTCAAATAACTACCGTCCAATTGCCTTAGTCATCATGCCAAAAGTCATGGAGAAACTGATCAATGAGCAGCTCTTAAAATATCTCGAATCGGCAGGCATCATAATCGATCGCCAGGATGGCTTCCGCAGCCACATATCAACGGGAGATCTCCTGACTTACGTGACCTACCTGTGTACCAAAGCTATCGCCATCGACAAATCTGGTGCAGTGGCTCTCGACATATCCAAAGCATTTGATAGGGTGTGGCATGACGGATTGTTAAGCAAATTGGTAGCATACGGATTGCCACCAGCACTTCGATGGCTTTCCAATTTCTTAAGGGATAGAAGCATCCGAGTTTGGTATTCATGGACATCTCTCGGATGAATTTAAAATCAATGCCGGAGTTCCTCAGGGGTGTATTTTATCCCCCACACTGTTTCTATTCTATATCAAAGATTTCTTAGACGACAGCACTCTTATATCCTCATTCATGTCGCTGCTCATTCCCAATCCCAGCGAGAAAATCAGATCGCTGCCATCAATGAGGATATGAACGCCATCGTGTAATGGTCTGAGGAAAACAATATTTAGTTTAATGCAGGAAAGACTCAAGCTGCTGTCTCCTGAAAAAAAACAAACACCGCAGGACCTGACGTATCAATGACAAGACAAACTCTGTTTTGGCATAATCACGTCACCAAAATCGCCAAGGCAGCAACATAGCAACTTAAGGCCCAGATAAGCCCATCTCTGGAATACTGTTCCCATATGTGGAGCTTAGCACCCAAACACTTGCTCAAGATGTTAGACTCCATAGCTCAGAGTTGTGCCAAACAGAAACACCCGTCAGACATAAGCTGCTCATCAACATACGATTCAGTTGCGAACACCTTGGACGTCCCTGTTGCGAGACTTCTTTGTCGGGAGGGCTGCCTCGCGTTGAAATGGACTTCGATGTTGACTGGTATAGGACTTTCTTTTTTATGTGCGGGCCGAACATAAAAAAAGCGTTCACGAAGGTCTTGAAAAGGAAGTGGGATATTTTTAATACTTGCATTAAATGGTATCTCAGGAACTTTTCAGATCTTGAAAGCTTGTTCTATTGACATTTCACGTCGACTTGTGGCTTTGCCTTAACAAGGATATCTGGATATTGTACAGAGCTGAGAAGAAACTAGTCTAAACATTGCAACAGTTTAAGCTGTTGTATTTGCGTTAATACTTGTTTATTGGATAATATAATAGACGCGATTTGAAGTCAAAGTCAATATCTCCGAACGTTTTTGTCAGTTATTTAATTGAAGCCTTCTTACAGAAAATATCGATTTTTTTGTTCCAAAGCATCATATTAAAATTGCTGTAGTTTGTGGACAACGGGGAGATTTTGAATAACTCTTCATATGCTGAATGGTCGTTCCATTTAGGTTTCGTCCCAGGAAGCCATTTCGTCTTAACGAGGATATTTGGATATTTGACAGAGTGGAGAAGAAACGGACAGAAATTGAAGAAGTTTAAGTTGTTTTTACTTACCGTTACTTCCGACTTGCTGCACATCCGCGTCTAAATTCAAATAAGCGTCAATGCCTTGGGGAATAGCCTCCCACTCTGTTGCATTCGTTAAGTAATCCTGATTATTATAATAATACTCTCTCTCTCTCTCTCTCTGATTTACCCTGAGTTTAACTCTATTCCACACATGTTCTATAATATTCATATCGGAAGATCTAGCAGGTCATTCCCTCACCATTTCCGCTATTAGAACAATCTACTCATTAACCATTCATCATAACTCCACCACTTACAACCCTTGCATCCATATTTACTCCTCGATACCATTCATTTCTTTCTCTCCAAACTAAAATTCGCCGATCAGATTTAGACCTAATAATTCTCCGCAAGCACGTACCTATCAACATTTCCAACACAATTTTGGATTCATCGCATCATAACTGTCTGATTGTCGATAGAGATATTGTCATTGCTGAAACTACAGCAAAAATAAAAAAAAAAATATATAGAAAGGCCGTTTTTGGAAAAGATCGATATTTTTTGACAGAAGGTTGCAATTAAAAACTGACAAAAGTGTCCCTAGATATTGACCTGAACATCTAATCGCCCCTATTATATAATAAAACAAACAATACAGAACTTAAACTTTTTCAATTTTTTTACTATTTACTTCTCAGTTTTTTATAATATCTTTGTTCACCACGTGAAAATTCAATGAAACGGTTTTCAGGATCTAAAAAGCTCATCAAACTGGAAGATAATTAAATCAATAATTTTGTTGCCACTTGATATATCAGCCCTATTAAGAAATTTTGTTACGACAAAATTTTCAGCTCCATCATTGAACATTTTGCCAGATTCTTAGAAAATTACCCTGACCTGAAAGATCTGTTTTATCCTGTTGATGCATTTAGAGCTCTTGATCAGCTTTGCTTACCATTTCTACAAATGCTTCATCATATACCACAAAAACTGTAATTGTATCTGAATATTATATCGCGATTTTCTCTGTGTATCCGTTACATTGTGGTATCGGTTGTCATAACATTACTGCTACGAGTGGATTTCGGTACTCCGACCCGCATGAAAATAGGATATATAACGAAGGAGATGAAAGTTGAAGCCCTTCTCGTTCAAGACTTACCTACCGCCTTGTGGCGATTAAGCCTTAACTGTTGGTGGATGGTCACCAATCAATCAATCATAAGTTTTATTCATTTTTAAGACAGTATACATACTTATTAGCTAGTCATTTACTATTCAAAATGCGTGTTCTCGTTTTACGAGATATATTGCGCTTTCATTGTGCAACTCACTCGCGAACTAAACACCTGCGACTTAGGGGCTGGTGTCGGCCCATCTAATGACTAGCCAGTCAGCAGTCAGGTCAACCTTCATAATTCTATGGGATTATTTCCCTTCAATTAAGTTTCGAGGTGGGTTTGCCCATGGGGCTGTATTGAGTAGTTAAGGGGTGTTTTAAAGGTGGATAAAGCTAGATTACTGGCAGGAAAAAATATCAAAAAACCTGCTTATTATTAACACGATCCAGACGGCACAAACATGAAACACAAATATAGACAATATATACATTCTATGTACAATTCGGTGACTTATTTGTCAATTCAGGGGTTATGTACATGTATGCACATAGTAGCATATGGGTGTGTTCATATAGGCCCATACATGAAAGGTTAAATATACGATTGTTCGCTCCGAACACGTAAATGTTGCCTGGGAGGGGGGATAGCACGCACGGCTTGGTAGCTGCGGCGAGAGTGATGTCGTTTGCTTGTCTGGTTGGTAGTAAGTTGCATGTTGCGTCGTTTAGGGTGGTCTAAGTTCCTGGTAAAAGAGGTCCGTATGTTTATATAACGGTCCATGTTTGAGTCTATGATGTGGGTCGTGTCTTAGGTCCGCGATACCTGCGGTCACTTCTGATCTCTTGATGCTGTATTTGAAGAATTTACATACTGTATCGTTGATATATTGATCAACATACTCGATGTTGGCCATATTGTGGAGTTCACTTACTCGGACTCGATCAAGTAACGTTAGAGAGAAAGCAGCCCGCAGGTATCTGTTCTGTATCGTCTGTATGTGCTTCAGGTGGCTTCTTGCTACTGAGCACCATACCGGTGCTCCGTATAGTAGCGTCGGTCTTATTTTTGATTTATAAATTGTCAGTTTGTTAGTTGGGCTCAAGTATGATCTCGTTCGTATAAGTTGATTCAAACTTTTGCGGGTAATTATGTTTTTAGCCCTGATTGCCGCGACGTGCTTGGAAAAAAGGAGCTTTCGGTCGAAAACTATCCCTAGCTATTTGACGGGGTCTATCAGCCTAATTGCCGCGTTGCCTACAGTAATAGGCGCCAGGTCTATATGGCGCTTATGTGTCAATATACCTAGTTCTGTTTTCGACGTATTTAAGGTTATTTAGAGATGGTGTTCGAGATTCCGTCTTGCAACCTGCACGTCTGATGACTATGAGTATATCACCGTGTCATCAGCGTACAGGGCAAAGGAATTTGCAGGATGAGACGGGAAGTCAGCTATAAAATGACTGAATAGTTGCGGTGACAAAACTGTTCCTTGGGGCACTACAGACAGGATTTGTCTAAGTCCCGAAGTATCGCCATGAATGCTAACCGAAAAGGAGCGATTCGCAAGATACGACGCAATGAGGGATGCTAGATGTAAAGGCGTTCCATGGATAGCAAAAAGCTTATATATCAGCCCATTGTGCCATACCTTGTCGAATGCTTTCTCAATGTCGAGTAGCAACAATGCCGTTGCCTTGGCCTCATTAAAGCCGTTCAGAGCATCCTCTGCGACCTTCGCCGCGAGCATAGTAGTGCTATGACCGCGGCGAAAGCTGAACTGCTCCGGGGTGGATGGTCACCAGATAGTCCTCTTGTTAGATTTACGAGGCGTAGTAACGGGTATCTTTTGTTAGAATATCGACTAGGCAGTTGTGAACATCGTGTGAAAGGCGATGTGATACGCTTTTATATTCGACCCATGTGCTTTTTAGTGGCATGGCTAAAAAAATCGTTTGTCATTTCACCAGGGTCTTTCCGAGGGCCTGATGCTCATTTATTCTAGGTAATTCCTTCCTTGAGCAGGAGCCCGCCGTCTTATCCGACGTGGACCAGGCCGATAGTTTTGTGGAGAAAGTGATTTTCCCACCTGAGAGGTTCACCTAGCTCGTCCATCTACACTGGAGTCCAGTCCAGTAGCTTTTCACATACGGAAGGCTGAAGGTATTGGCGAGTCCTGGTAGGATCTAATATTTAAACTATTAAGTGTTAGCCCTACCTGTATCTATAATTTAGTTCTTGCTCTATCTCTTCTACCTTAATTTTTTCTACTGACAGCTCTAAAGACAATTACCGAGAAGTATATTCTGAAATATTGCTTCAAGAGATACTGAGGTTCAGTTTTCTAACCTTATCTATTATTATTTTTTGTAAAAGGCTGACCTCTAAAGCCCTGCCTCTCTTTCATCGCTTTCATTCTTGTTAATATCTAAAAATATGCTATACAATTAGGGCGTTTAGGTTATTCATGCTGGAACACCGCAGACATGTGGTCGAGATGTCCTTGTTTTACAAATACTTTCACAGAAGATGTTCCCAGGATTTGGCCCGCCTCATCCCGCCCCTGGCAACGCCTGTCAGACAGTCGCGACAGACGGCAAGAGCGCACCAGTTCGTCGTACAATT
>JAEQML010050061.1:0-49201 GCA_016904865.1 Pissodes strobi | reverse complement strand
AGTTAAGAAACCTGTGTAATGAACAAATTAATATATGATGATGATGACCCTGTCTATTGCTCAGATGCGAAAATTTAAAAAAAATACACTAGACGTAGAACTTTTATATATTTTTTTCCTTCTCCTGTTTTTCCCAGTTTTTAACCAAGAGTTGATGATATTGTAAACTAGAAAGCGTAATAACAAAATAACACTCAGTCTAATGTTTGAACTTGATACTTGACATTGAAGGATCAAATATTATGAGTATTATCTAAACATGTTTTAAAAACAATCAGTCAAATATCAACAAAATTTAGTATAAAAGAACGGGCAAATCAAGTAGACAACAACTTATCTGGTTGAGTAGTTCCCTTTTAATTAAGGCAAAACGCTCCTCCTGTAAGCTCAAACCCTCCCGATCCTGATTATCTGGTTAAGTAGTTCCCTTTTAATTAAGGCCAAACGCTTTTCTGGTGACCAGGGTCAAACCTCCCGACCTTGACTATCTGGTTAAGTAGTTCCCTTTTAATTAAGGCCAAACGCTTTTCTGGTAACCAAGGTCAACCTCCCGATCTTGACTTTCTGGTTAAGTAGTTCCCTTTTAATTAAGGCCAAACGCTTCTTTGGGAGCCAAGATCAAACCTCCCCTAAAGTTACGTCAGTCAGTGTAAAAGTAAAGTGTAAAAGTAAAGTAAAACGTAAAGTAAAAAGTAAAGTGAACCATAGATAAAAGTGAAACCTAATTAAAGCATACCAATATAACTGAAACGAATCAAAACGCTCATAACAATTTAAACTAAAAGTAAACTCAAGGGACCCGAATAGGTCGAGTCCGGTCAGTCCTCATCGAATGGTCATGCGTTCTACGCTATTCTAGTAAATTGTATTCAAACATAGTCGTCATTCTAAGTGCATTCCTTCCTGTATCTGAAGACCAATATACGTGCAGTTTGTTTCGAATTATTCGATTTGATATACAACCCCCAGCTCAAGGAGGAACGCCGCCAGTAATCCCACTCAGTAGCACGCATCTGAGAAGCGCCCAAAATCCTCTTTGACAATATTGTCACAATTTGTATAAGCTTGTATAAATCCCGGGGTAAACCCAGAAACATACCTATACAGGGTGTCCGGAAATACCGTTCGAATAACTTCAGGAGTGATTCTACATTAAAAAAAATTACATTTTTCCATATGAAACTGGGTCTGGAAATGTATAGTTTTCGAGATACAGGGTGTCAAACTTTTTTGTTTTAATCGATTTCTTATTAATATCTCAAATATCCTTTTACCGAATTTGGTAGTGTTATCTGTAATAATAAGGGGCTTATTTATTCTTAATTAGATTAAAAATATAAAGTCCAGTGGCGTCTCGGGGAGCATCATACCGAATATTATTGACAAAAAAAATATGCGCCACTGGACTTTTTTAAACATTTTATATTTTTTTTCGTATTAAGCAACTAAAAATACAACATTTTTGCTTCTTGAATTATTTTCGTATCTAGCTTCGTTTTCAAAAAAATAAATAAAAACCTGTTTATTATGTCCCATACTTTTGTAAAAAAATCGATTTTTATTAATATTTCAAATATCCTTTTACCGATTTTGTTGAAATTTGGTAGTGTTATCTGTAATAATAAGGGGCTCATTTAGCCTTAATTAGATTAAAAATATAAAGTCCAGTGGCGTCTCAGGGGGCTTCATACCGAATATTAGTGACAACAAAAAATGTGCGCCACTGACTTTTTTAAACATTTTATATTTTTTTCTTATTAAGCAATTAAAAATACAACATTTTTGCTTCTTGGATTGTTTTCGTATCTTGCTTCGTTTTCGAGAAAAAAAAATAAAACCCAGTTTATTTCAATTTTTGGTCAATGGTTTATTCTATTCATATAAATTGCTATATTATTGCAACCGTTAACTTTTTTTCCTTCTTTTTGTTTCATCGCGGTATGTAATACACAGTTATTTTTTTCTCTGTGACTGAAATATCTCATGGGGATTTTCGTTGGCCCACAAGGTTCTTAAGAAAAATAAATCAACTGCCCTGGCGTGTAAATCTTGCTTTGCCTGTGAACAACACTTTATCGATAAAGGAACGGCCCTGATGATATTTTGTATATATAATAATGTATTATAACAATTTCTATGACTAGAATATAAAAATGATTTCCAGAAAAATAATAGTTACTCACTAGCCTTTGATGTAGAATTTGTTGTCATAAAGAAATGTAATACATTGATTTTTTATTTTTTTTTTCAATTCAAGAAGCAAAACTAGAAATACTAGTTGCTTAATACGAAAAAAATATAAAATGTTTAAAAAAATCAGTGGCGGAGATTTTTTTTTGTCAATAACTTATCGGTATGATGCCCCCCGAGACGCCACGGGACTTTATATTTTTGATCCAATTAAAGCTAAATGAGCCCCATATTATTACAGATAACAGTACCAAATTCTACCAAAATAAATTAATAAAAATATCGTTTTAAAAAAAAGTTTGACACCCTGTGTCTTGGAAACTATGCATTTCTGGACCCAGGTTCATATGAAAAAAACGTTCATGTTTTCTTAAGTAGAATTACTTATGAAATTATTCAAACTATATATCCTGTATATCCGGACACCCTGTATATAGGGTGATGCCAGGTAACTCTTTAAATGGAAACATAATTATTATCGAAATTAAGGAAATATATTTTAAACAAAAGTTGTTTAGAACTTAGTATATATTAATTTAACATATTTTGTAATATACAGGGTCATTCCTTATATTAAGACAACGTATAGCGCGATTATTATACGAGGTAGAAAAAAACTTTATATACAAAAGTTGTAGGGATCACCCTATATAGCCAGAAAATGTCCAAAAATATTATAGTGATATAGCAAAGTTGATAAAAAAACACAAACATGGTAAATCTTTAATGGATTAATTAATTAATTTAAAATTAATGGATCTCTTTATGAATTCAAGAAAAAATATAATTTGTTGACATTTTTGGTTTAGCCGTTTTCGAAATATTTGTATTGTTTAATTAAATCGCAGTTTCCATTTTTATTAAACAAATAAGTTATAATTAACATATTATTACTATAATTATATCATATTTATTTATTTTCAATAATCAAAATAGAACCAAAAAATTAACAATTTTTTATTATAAAATAATTTATGAAAATTCACAAGTGTTCAAGGTGACCGCCGTTATTTTCAATAGTTTTTAAAATGCAAATACATATTTCGAAAACAGCTAAACCAAATAACATATTATATATTTTTGAATTCAGAATAAAAAGATTTATTAATTTTTTGTTTTAATATACCATTCCATTAAAAATTTACAATGTTTGTGTTTTTTTATCAACTTTGCGATAGCCCTGTATTATATTGTCACGACTAACAACCGTCCGAACGTTTTTGTGCTACCCTATAGAACTTGCCTTGTAGCGTACCGTGTTTATGTATGATTCATCGCCGCCCGGCCGGCCGCGAATATTCAGGAGCGCTGGAATTATCTCGATGGACGATGATCATATAGAGTGGCCTCGGAATACTTCCCGAATATTCGTGATAGATTGGAGATTATATATAAGGAGCAGACCCAAGCAAGTCAGTGAGTTCAGTTAATCATTGAGTGTTGAACTGTAAACAGATATTAGTTGTAAAGTTATAAGAGTAGTTTAGTGTGTCTGATTCTATACAGTGGTAGAGAATAAAGAGAGTATTTAGTTCAAAATAGTCAAGTTGTAATTTTGTGAAGAACCCACGGGAAAAACGTAACAATATTTTAGAACATTTTCTGGCGATTTAGGATGATCCCTATAACTTTTGTATCTAAAATTTTTTCCACCTCGTATAATAACCGCGCTAAACGCTGTCTAAATATAAGGAATGACCCTGTCCCTGTACAGGGCATTAGTTCAGCCCCGGCTGATAGCAACTTCCTTATTTCAAACAGAATACCCTATACATTTTTAAATTTTTGGATGGTAGGTACGTAAAACTCTAAGCATAATAACTGATGCATCCCTATCCGTAGTTATTAGAGGAGATAGAAACAAATGATAAAATTCGGACTTTTGGACGTTTTGAAGAAATACAGATTAAAAAAACGGCTTGCATCTTCATATCGTAACTTTTAAGAGCTAATGCATGATACTATCTACAAGGAGAATACCAAAATGCTATCATCGTAATATCTGAACTGTTACTGCTCAAGTAGTCGGATCATTTTGAGCCCGAATTGTGGACTTTTTCATCGTATATTCGGCAATCTTCAAATTACGTGAGACTTAATACCAACAAGACCCTTTTTCCCTAGACATTTTATTAAAATTAGTAGTTTTACTTACTGCGATATCGACATTTTCTGTATCACACTAAGGGCCGGTTTCTTCAAGCACGGATAACTTTATTCTTCAAATATTTACTGTGACAACGATTGTTAGTTCAATTGTAGCCATAGTAATTATCCTACGAATAAAGTTATTCGGACTTGAAGAAACTGGCACTAAATAAAGCTATTAAATTTAATAAAATATTAAAGAAAAATATTGCAATTTTTACAGCATTTAATACAGTGACCAATGAATAGGACGAACTTGTTTAAAAAAAAATCATGACGTCGAAATTCGGAAACTTACCTCCTACATTAGCAGCAAACTTACTCGAGGTAGAAAAATTTGAATGGCTGCACGAATTTAAAGTCCTACACCAAAGGGGAAATAAACGTAAAGGCAATCGATAAGAAAGCGGTATTACTGAAATAATGTTTATCACGAGCGAAAGTCAGTTGCAAAGATATCTGCTAAAAAACCACGAACGTTGTACTATAAATGAAAACTTAAGGAACTGACTGAGAAGCAAAACGCACGATTCGGCACGACTATCACTGACGATGGCAAGATTTAACTATACCTATGAATGAAACAGAAACTTGAGGTAGGTACCTCAAAGTATCGGGACTGGTCAATCCAACACCCGGACTCTAACTCCACCCATTTTACCCCTCTGTCGGAGATGTAAATTTGTGGAGATTTTTCTTTGCGAGCCCTTTATTACCGGCCAGCGGTTGCAAAAGGGTTTTACTAGGGAAAAGGACAAAAATAAACTAGGTACCTAGATTTGGGCTAGAGGATTGAATTATTATATTTTAAACTTAAATATCTCAAAAACCAATATCAATCAGGAAAGTGTCTGTTAGTTTAACGGAACAATTTATATCGAGCGTACTATTTAAAACAACAAACAAATAAAGTTGAGGTTATTTGTTAGGTCTGAAAGATAATACGAAAAAAAAAATACTTCAAGTTTGGCTGTAACCACATTTTCTTTAATTCTTATAATAAACCCTATAGGTGCGTGCATAAAAGCTATTTATGATACAAGTGTGAAAAGTGCATGTTTAAGGCACGGGTATGAAATTCATACAAGTGCCTTAAACGAATTTTTCACACGCATGTCATACAATATTTTTCTACGTGCGTGTAAAAAGTAAAGTAAAGTAAATTTTCAATTTGTATTAATTTTTCTACGTGCCTTTGAAAATTAGCTGTTGGATTGTTATGGTGATAGGATGTTATTTATTTAATATTTTTGTTTAGTGCAATAATTGTTCACACTAGTACGAAAAGTATACCACTTTTCGCACTAGTGCGTTAAAGTGGAATTTTTCACACTAAAATGAGTGTGAAAAGTCGTACTTTTCACACGCTCGTAGAAAAAAATACAAATGAAAACCCTGTACAGGGTGGGCAAATAAGCGAGGTAAGCGGCTGTATCTCAGCAACTACTACTAGTCATAGAGGTAAAAAATTATATAACTAAAGTGACCAAAAGAAAACACTGGAAATAATTTTCAAGTTCATACCTCTACCGCTAGGGGGCGCAATAGCTATGGTCGGGTAGAAAAATGCATTTTACTCAAAAATGTTTTATTATAAGTTCATAAAAGAATACCACCACTGTAATCCTCGTGAAATTCTGCATCTTTTTTGTTCATCACTTTTGATTGTAGGGCATGAAATAAGGGCGGGGGGGAAGGGAGAAGTCTGACTGATTGAAATGCCTATAACTTTAGTTTGACTCAACATATTTGAACAAACTAGGTCTCGTTTGAGAGAGGAAACCTTGCTTATTAGGAACAAAATATACCCATGACAAATTGGTATTTGCTGTTCCCGCTAGGGGGCTATAATTCAGAAGTCATGGTTTTTTTAATTTTTCTTCGAAATTTCAAATATAATGATACCATTATTTTAACAAAAAGAGAAAGTAGATCAAATTTGCAGGAAAAAACCCTCTAAACCGCATATAGATAACTTCACGCGTTCAGGAGTTATTGCCAGAAGAGCATTTTTTAACAATGCATTTATTAAATAATAAAGGCTTTCAATAGGAGAAATTGAAATTGAAAATGTCATTTTTTACATAATATTCAAAATATGTCAAAAACGGTTAGACTTAGGTATAGGATATTATAAATAAAATATATCCACATTTTCTGATGAATTAAAAAATGCCTTAATATATAGGGTATTCTATTTAAAATAAGGACATTGATACTTGTCCACGAAAATACGAATATATAAAAATATATAATATTTTAAAAATTTAAGTAAATCCAAGCAAACTTTTTTTGGTACACCCCCGTAGATTCTGAGATCAGGTGTCATCCCATAATAAACGGGCCACCGAGGGGTAAACCGCCAATGTATTCCGGTGTACACGCCTCATGTAATCTCATGTATTCTTATGTAATCTCATGTATTCTTATGTAATCTCATGTATTCCCATGTATGCCTATGTATTCATATGTATTCCTATGAATTCCTTGTATTCTTATGTAATCCCGAGTGTATTCCTATGAATTGCTTTGGAATTCTAAATGTTTTCTAGGAAATCCTATACAGATAAATTCAAATTTGAGTTTCCCCGTTAGAAAATTGGAAACCGTAGGTTAGGGACTTAGGTGAAATTTGGTACTTTGGGCTTTTGGGGTCAAAAAGCCCGAATCTGGATAATAGGGGACCGTGGGGCCTACTGTGTAGGCTCCAGAAGAAAAACAGTTTATTTTTGGGTCGAAATCAATGATCGGGTGTAGTAGTTCGGACCGGAATGATTTAAGCGATCCTACCGGAGCCTATTTAGTCACCCAAAAAATTTCTTGCAGATAATCGGCTGTAAATCGGATCGGGGGGTTTTCGACGATGTCAGTAGGTTCCGCGGTAGGAGACGGACGAGGTAAAAAAAAGATTTGTTGAACGATAAACCAAAAATGTTCGTCTCACGGACAAGTAAAAAAAAGTAATTTCGGCGATTTTCGATCCGTGGCTCCTACTTCCCAAAACAGATGCCCAAACTTTTCGAAAGTAGAAAATCGGCGTTTTCGACCCCTAAATATTAATTCGAGGAAAAACCCTTCCGAACATAGTTTTATATTTAGAGGACGGTTCTTTTTTGTATATAGAGCCTTCTGAAAATCCGGCTCCTACGGTTTGTGTTTAGGTAAATTTCGAGCTAGCGAGTTCATATTCGGTAGAGGGACGGAGGGGACCGGCCTGAACGCCCTCAAAAAAATTCAAGTCCCTAAGTCTCCTAGGGGCCCCTAAATAGGAACCTTTAATATCGTTCGACCTGGAGGGCTGAAAGTTGGGTTTGGGGGTTAGGGACGATCCCGAGTTCGAATCCGACCTCGTCGGGAACCTACCGCCGATAGGTTTGCCGATCGGAGCCTAGGAAACCCTAATTTTTCGGTATCGGCAGTAAATATACGAATATCGGCAAACCGACAAAACCGTATTTTATATCGACCTTACCTTTATTTTGATCAATAGGAGCATTGGTACCGGAGGAGCCTACCCTCGAGCCTACCGGTTTTTTATTTCGGATCGACTCTAAATTTTGGATTTAGATAAAGGACACGAAGACAAACAAAAAAGGTTCTTTAGAAAAAAAAACTATATTCTTAGTTTTCGAGATATCGGCCCCCTAAACGAGAAATTTATTCAAAATTATTTTTTGTATGTTTTCCAAAAATTTATTTTTATGATAGCAAGATGTAAATAGTTCCCTTTAATCTTTTCCGAGAGAAAAACGAAAAAAATTTGTTCAAAAAAAAAGTCGCGTGTAACACAGTACACGTGTTAGAAGTGAATACTTCTTTACCGAAATGAGCTTAATGACATCAACCTATGGATCCCAATACACCGCCAGTATATAATAGGAAATCTGTTATAGTGTAAAACGGGTAGAATCCCGCTCACTCTTTAGGTAGGCATTAAAGGCGTATTTTTTTATCTCTCTTGCGAGACGAAAATTATAGTGTAAAACTGGTAGGAGTCCTCTAGAAATCCGATTCAATTGCGACTCGAACCTCTCTCTTTCTCATTACAGGCACTTACTTTATCTCTCTTGCGAGAGGAAAATTCCATAGACTGTGTCGTTACACGGCTTGAAAAATCACTCTCACGCAACCAAAGAGTATTCACTTCAAAAAATGTTTCGAAAAATTTATATAACGTGCTGATTTTAATTTAACTTAATACTGTAATGAAACTGAAATAGACGAAATATTACACGAACTTGAAAACCTTACTGATGAGGCTATGGCTCAAGATAACACGAGAGAAAACATTCCGCCTGAGAGGAAATTGATTCATTTTTTCATATGTTAGGGTCAAGCGAGGGGTCAAGCTAAAGGAAAAATATGTTCAATTAAATAGTCCTCGTTTTGTTGGCTTCTAGATGAGTCCTCTGGCAGAATAAGTACAGACTCCAAAGATATAATTCCAGCAATAGAACTTTGCTTAAATCCGGTCCAGCTAAGCGCACCAAAAAACCTAGACTTACAAAAAATCCCAAAAAACGGATAAAAGATAAAGAAAAAGAATTTTGAAATTCTTGTAAGGACAGACTGTACATCTACATCTGAGAATGAAGTACAAGTAAAGCATCTAGTTGACGATTTTTCAGACGACGAAATGCATTTAGAAACCTCAAGTGAATAAAATTCAAATGGTATCATCTCGGAAATCATAATGGAGAAATATTACGCTGTCGCCTAACAAATACCGACTGAAATTTTTAAAATCTGAACTGGACTTTTTTACTTGGCCTAAGACTGACGACATTGCTGAAGTAGATAAAGCATACATATTTCATTGATCTATTGAAGTAACGGTCCATTTAAATTGAAAAGAGCTGATACCTTATGCATTTCTAAAATATAAGATCGAGCAGAAGATTATGAGACAAGAACAGTTACAATAATTAGCTCAATAATTAGTTAGTTTTGCGATATAGTGTCTTAATTTTTAACAATTATTGTTCCTTTATATTATTCGATGTATAATAGAACTTTCCAAAGCATTAAACTCTTTCATAGTATTAAGCATTAGGTATCCTATACCTAACGGCCGATATTTTTATCATAGCTACTATGATATGTTCACTGTGTTCTTTAAAATGCAGCATATTTTCTGTCAGTAATAGCACCGAACATAACTTGTTTATGTTCGCTAGTAGTAGTTACATCCGCTTCTTTTTAATGCTTAGTACCTATGGTCTTACAATCGCATGCATTCTTATGTATTCATATGTATTCTTATGTATTCTCATGTATTCTTATGTATTCTCATGTATTCTTATGTATTCTTATGTATTCTCATGTATTCTCATGTATTCTTATGAATTCCGTTGTAGTCATATGTATTCCTATGTATTCCCTTGTATTCTTATGTATTCGTTTGTAGTCCATTGTACTGCAGGTATTCAGTGTACAAATTTTTGCCGGCGGTTTACCCCTCGCGGGCCACCCTGTACATCTACATACATACACGGATAGAGGGCCCAAGAGTTAAAGGACAAATGGACAAAAAATGTCTTTTCGACAAAAAGTCATTCTTGATAAAAGTTCTTTTTATACAGTGTTCAAAAACTGAGAAAAACATGACTTTCATAATCAAAATAATTTTGAAAATGGATTATTTAAAACAGCAAATTTAAAGAGGAGTAAATTTAAATTACGAACCTTATATCTTTTTTGTGCATTAAACAGTTTCACATTCAAACATTTGAATAGCCGAATATTCGAATAGTTAAATAGTCGAATATTCTAACAGTCAAATATTCGTATAACCGATTAGTCAAATATTGCAATAGTCGAATATTCGAATTTTTTATCTAGCAAAATTAAAATAGTCGAATATTCGAATGCAATTCCGAGCCCTACTTTAATACCTTTCCAGATCTTCTATTTCAATGTAAATTATTAAAGTATCCATTCCATATATACTATTATTTGTTTGTAAAAATCATTTTCTAAATCAATTTCAGCTTCCTCTCTAAAATTTGTATTTTTATCACTGGAAGGTTTTACCATGCGTTTTGTACAAATGATATAGGTAATTTTTTTAACCTCTTTTAATATCATTCCTTGTTTTAAATATTCTTTTAACATTCTGTACCGCATTAAATAATATTTGTTTTGTTTTTAAGTATTAAATAGTTTGGTATCTTTTTACAAATATTTTGAACAAACAAAAACCCCTTTTCGGGTGTCTGACTAAGCTGAAGACTATATTTATTTCTGTAATTTTTTGTCGGAATATTTGTGCTGTTAGAATTCAGAGTTGCAATTATTTGGAAATCATTGGTTTGATTCAGAATACAAGACCTTTTCGAGTTTAATGTCAAATAATAACAGAAATCTTATATGTAACAAGTGGGATGATAATGCTTTTATCCCGGTTATTGCCTAAGTAACTATTACGTGTAATCGTAGGAAAAGCCATAAAAGTATCATCACAGTAATGAGATACAACAAAGGATGTGTTTTGGTGCCAAATATTGCAGCTTGCATTATCAATCACTACCATTTAGAAATCTTGTAATAAATATAAATTTTATTTTCCCTGGGGGCTAAGTTCTACAAACATAGAATTGACTATATACTCCAGATAACAGATTAGTGTTTTTTACTCAACATATATTATGAGGATTAATGAAAATTTAAATAGAATTGAAATAAAGATGCTTTACGGCTATTATGTAGTATAGCTAATTTGGTGCGAAGTTCTATACTGTTTGTAACTTAGGTAAAGAAATTCCTACTTCTTGGCAAGTCAATGCCAATATTTATATGACTATTTAACTCTCTTTCCATTGTATCCAACAGATCAGTCTGACTTGAAAGACTTTTGTAAGATCCATAGTCCTGACAGTCATTTACAATGACCCCTTCTTTGCCAGTAAGATGCAAATAAATGGTTGAAAAGATTAATAAAACTGGTGAATATATTTCAAAATTCCTTAAAAGACATTAGTTGGAAAAAGGTCCACTTAATATACATACTGGCCGACTTTGGGAAAGGTTGCAGACTCTAACCTTTCCTTTGCTAGAATTAGGTATTAGCTCTTCAGATATTCCCTTTGTATTTTTATTATTTGGGTATTTCTAGGATAAGGTTATTTGTTGAATACATTTTTATGATGTTTTGGGACTACGACACAAAGCCTACGTTTTACAATCTCTGCCTAATAGTAGGGTTTTTATAACCTGTAAGGTAAGTTTCCTAAATAAGTACATAAATATAGACATTTACAGCAATTGGATTTATGTACAGGGCGATTTTATTATCCCTTTCTGACCCCTTTTATTTTATTCATAGACTGTAGCGTTTAAGAGTTATTTGCGGGTATTTTTGGTCCACTGAAACTTTTTAAGGAAATTATAAATTAATTTTCCTTGTCTTTGCTGTAACGACGTAAATATGTCTCTAACTATTGAAGCATTGTACAGGGTGGCTCGAATTCGAGTGTATATGGGGCACTCTAAAACCGTAGGAAATACAGTGTCAAATCAGGCCAAAATTGCGCATTTAGGCGCCTAACAACTAACAATATGCCGCCTAGAAAGTTTTAAAATTCCGAGTATTTCCGGAGATATCCGGAAAAAAACGAAATATTGAAAAATCGTTTTATTTTTTCCTGAGCTGTTTGGAATCCGACATTTCGTCTTCAAAGGGTCATCATCAACTTTATTTTTTTAACTATGAACTTTAATTTTTTTTATCGTTTTCAGATGATGCTGGCGTTATTAATATGAATATGTTTTTAATTTTTCTTTATTGTTTTTCTTAATTTTAATTTTATTAAATTATTTATTTTGCTTTGGGGTAAAAAAAAATAAATGAACCTGTTTATTTAATTTTTCTATTTTTATTTATTTATTTATTTATTTATTTACGGGCATAAAGCCCATTATAAAAATCAATACAGAAGTTTTGGCTTGACTAATATTAAAAGATAATGATTAAAAAGTAAGGTACATTATAAAAAACAAATTAAAATGTCAAACCTAACTAAACTAACTCAAAAACAGGAACAAGTTGAAATCAATAGACACAAATATTTATACATATAGACTTAACAATTATAATTACAACAAAAGCAACATAAATAAAACTCAAGATGGACCAGAGATAAAATACAAAAGATTTGTTAGGAACTATGTTTAATTTGGTAGATTGTGGTATTGAATATGTCCAAACCAATCTGATTAGCAGCTGACATTGCACGATTTATAGTATTATGTTGACCATAAAGTGTACGATGAAACTCTAAGTTAAAAGTATTAGTTTGTCTCAGTTTTCTAACTGGTATGTTTATCCGAATTGCAGCTAATAGTTCTGGAGAATGAATAATATTATTAATTATTTTGTAAACAAAAAGCTGCTCATACCTCTTGCGTCTAATACATAAAGTCTCAAGGTTTAATACTTTTAATATTTCATTATAGTCAATTGTACCAATAGGTATGTCTAATTTGTAGCCAATATAACGTAGGAACTTATGTTGCACACGTTCCAATGACTGAATATGTACTGCATAATATGGTGACCAAACCAAACAGCCAAATTCCAGGTGTGACCTGACTAGTGAGACATATAAAGTCTTCATAGCTACTAGGTTTTTGAAGTCCCCAGTATTGCGTTTAATAAAACCCAACATTTTAAGTGCTTTGTTACAGCAGTATAAAAAGTGATCTACAAAAGAAAGTTTAGAGTCAAAAATCACACCAAGGTCCTTGACAGTAGTAACACTATTCAATGTGGAATTCCGAAGTTGGTAAACATTAGGGCGAGAATCAACTTTTCTACTGAATTGAATATATTTGCATTTCTTAATGTTAAGCTTTAAGTTATTATTGTTGCACCATTCCTCAAACTTAAAAAAGTCATCTTGCATTTGAACTGAGTCATTTTGAGATTGAATATGCTTGAAAATTTTTAAATCATCAGCATATAACAATATTTGACAGTGCTGAAAACAGCTAATGACATCATTGATGAATATACTAAATAACAGTGGTGCAAGATGTCCCCCTTGAGGTGCTCCAGATGGAGCACAAAATTCAAATGAATGTGCAGATTTAATTCTCACGACCAACCTCCGGCCAACAAGGTAAGAATACATCCAATCCAACACTCCACCACAAACTCCATAGGTGGAAAGCTTATCTATTAGAATTGCATGGCTAACCGTCTCAAATGCCCTGGAGAAATCTGTGTAGACTGCATCGACAACACCACCAGACTCCAGTGCACCAGACACAGAACGCTCATACAAGGCCAGGCTTGTTTCCACCGAACGCCACTGAAAAAACCATGCTGCTCGGTAACCAGGACATTGCGGAAGAGAAAAGTGAGTGTTTCCGTTACTAAGAGTTCAAAAATCTTAGGGAAATGTGACATGAGTGTTATTGGACGGTAGTTCTTAACATCAATCCTATCTCCGCTGTTCTTGAAAACCGGCACTAAAAAAGATGATTTCTAGTAATGTGGGAATACCCGACTAAAAAGAGATTTGTTATAAATAATCCATAATGGTCTGGACAGGGCAAAAGCACAGTTCTTCAAAAACAACGGAGGAATACCATCTGGACCCGGTGACTTATGTGGATCTATCTGGCTTAGTTTTTCCCATATATCAGATATTCTGATACTGAGGTTTGATATATGTACCATGTTACTAAGTGATGATGGTATATTATTATTCACAATTGGTACCCCTTGGCCAGCCAGATATGTTGATGAGAAAAACCGTGCAAACACATCAGCAACATCCTTAGCACCGGTGCAGCTGGCCCCCCCATAAGTCATCGTGGATGGCAAATCATTGGAGTGATTTTTGGAATGGATATATTTCCAAAAGCTTTTCGGTTTCTCCAAAATGTCACCTTCAGTCTTGCTGATGTACATTCTATAGCATTCATCAGCCTGGATCCTACACAAGGACCTCATTTCCCTGAAAGTGCTATAGTCATCAATATCTTTGGATAATTTGAATTTTTTATGTGCAACTTTTTTTTTAATAATGTTGGTTTTTAGTTCAGCGCTAAACCAGACTGGGAATTTAAACCTATTCAAAACCTTCTTCTTAGGAATAAAAATGTCAATCAGTTCATTTCAAATTGTATAAAAGTTGAGTACATCGGTATCTACATTTAATGTTAAAATATTATCCCAATGTATTCCTAATAATAATTCATTTAAAATATTAAAATCACAGCTACTAAAATCAAAAATAGTCTTCATACTCGAGAACATCACAACAGGTATCACAGTGGAGAATAATGTGCAGGGCCGGATGGTGCCTATCACATTTCAGCAAAGGTTCATCTACACATGGCTAAATACAAGATCCAACATAACACCATTGGCATTGGGAATGGTATTGAGCTGCATAAGATTCACGAATGGAAAGGTTTCCACAATTGATTCTGCAGCCACACAGGAACCAGAAGTCATGGTACCAAGGGAGTCATTGGACCAGGAAATTTTGGGAAGATTATAGTCTCCAGCAATGCACATGGTATAATCACCGTATAGATGAGCCATGTGTTCCACAACATCACAGTGCATTTGATAAGAATCACTGGGAGAGTTAGGTGGAATGTAAATGCAACATATTAGTTTTTTTAATTTTCCCACTTCAACTGCTACCCAAATTTCTTCAGATAGTATATTAGCCGTATCCAAAGCCCTGGACTTTAGAATCTTTCTAATTGCAATTAATACACCTCCATTCCTTATTTTACCTGTGATTTGAGCATTTCGGTCCTTTCTATAAATAGTATAATCATATAACCCCAGCTCGCTATCATAGAAGTCATCATTTAGGGATGTCTCGGTAAACATTATAATGTCATAATCATTAGTGGGAGCGTTTTTACATAGTTCCACTAATTTAGTACGCAGCCCATTGACATTCTGATAATATATATTCAATGATTTTACTTTGAGTGTCTTATTCGAGTTGTGTGATTGTTGTGTCTCCCCTTGAAAAAAGAATATTTGCTATGTGATCGGAAATCTTTCACAATTACATATTCAGGCCAAAAAGAATCTTGCGACAAGTGATCAGCATAATTTCGATTTATGCCTACCTTAAAAGAGCTGAAGTGGTTACCAGACCGAAGATGAACCACATGCAAGTCTTTATCCTCCACTTGAAGTTTATTTTTTATGTAATGTGTTATCGAGTTAGTATTTGTAGACTTGTGCACCCTGTTTACAAAAAACCATCTTTTATCGGAAACCCCTGCGAAAGTAGGCACGTCATGTCCATTCTGTAATGTCTGGTTTTGGGTAGGATTACTTTTCGGTTTGACTCCAGAAAATTCAAATGCCGAAGGGATATTAGTAATATTAGTTTTTAAGTAATTGCTATTGACCTTTGCATTGTCAATAGCTTTATTTACCTGGCTCAGTGTGAATATTTCCCTGGAGCTCTGCCTGTTTTTGTTAGGGTCATCAACATCAGGATTTTGGACATTATTGTTTATGTTTATGTGATTTACGTCAGATGTTGCAGGAGCCAACGGTTTTGAGGTTATGTTAGTATTATTATGATTCATCTTCTTCTTGTCTCCCGTTTTTGCGCGGACAACACGCGCGGCGAGCTCTTTGTGTACCTTCTTAAGATCGCCCGGGTCCTGTAAATTTTTGATTTTTTCTTCCAGAAACTCGATCTTCTCATGGAGAATATCATTCTTCTCACGTAGTTCAAGGACCAAAGTGCCAAGAAGACCATTGTTTCTTACGTAGAATGCCGCATCATCAACAACAGTAACTGCATCCTCTCCATTATTGTTTAGACATTCAGGACAGTTTACAGTATTTACATTGACAATAACGAAACCGAGACTACGCACAATACATCGACTATGAAAACATTTATCACATTTAACACAATTTATGGGGTTATTTACACTTTTACAGCAAATATAGCAAATTTTCTTGGAGCGAGCCACAGAAACATCTCCCCTCGCCGCCATCTTGAATTGCTGAATCATTTTATTTAAAAAAAAATAAAAATAAAGGCTCCAATTTTCCACTTAACACAAGAAACACAATAAAATATATTTATAGAATATAAAAATTTCAGAAGTAACTTAAATTATTTAAAATTACGCCAAAGCAAATTCAAAAAAATCAAAATGTTCATTAAAAAAAAAGAATAAAAAAAATTTAAATTACATACTTATTCATATTAAAGACTACAACATCATCTGAAAAACGATAAAAAAATTTAAAGTTCGTATTTAAAAAAAGAGTAGATGATGATCCCTTGATGACGAAACGTCGGATTTCAAATTGGATCCCACCATTAGATAGAGCGAAGAAAGTGGTAATGCAAAGTGCAATTTAATTTGAAATCCGTTTTTAAATAAACTCAGGGAAAAAAACAAAACGATTTTTAAAAATTTTGTTTTTTTTCGAATATCTCCGGAAATACTCGCAATTTTATAACTTTCTAAACGGCATATTGTTAGGCACCTAAATGTGCAATTTTGCTCTAATTTGACCGACGCTGAATCTCTTACAGTTTCGATATCCCCATACATACTCGAATTCGAGCTACCCTGTACAGAGAAATATTTAAAAACCTATCGCAAATAATCTCATCGTTCAATCATCTTAGTACATATATTTTCAGGTCCTTTTTAGTTACAGCTAACCAAACAATCGCGTTTCGATATTTGTATTTTTTTATATTATTCTTTTCGCTCAACAGTTTTATAGTGTGACAGATTCTATGCGATGTTATAATTGTCTAAAGGAATAAAGAATGACAATTGCGGTGATACTTGAAGAAAGGGAAGCAATTTTTAAAAACTTACCTATTTGTAATGTAATTCGATTCTTCGATCACTTTTTGCAAATTCGTCAATAACGTCATCATAAAAACGTCGATGCTCCGACATGTTTCGGAGAAGTTTATTTTCAATGGACAACAGCGATATTTGCGAAAGTCTCTCCTGCCCCGTTGAATTTCTCAGGTAATTTTTAATACGTTTAAGTGTTGAAAAATTCCGTTCTACTGATGAGCTTGTGGCAGGTATTGTCAATACTAATTCACACAATTTCGACACTTCGGTGTAAGTATCTTCCAGCTCCATGTCTTTTAAAAATTGCATTAGTTCTTTAGCGTTATTTTTTGCGCTAATGTCATCAGTTTCGTAAATCACTTTTAGTTCCGATCGCAGTAACACTCGGTCGAAGAACTGGCCATAATGAAGAAGAAGAGATTTAAACGCAGCTTCTGGAAAAGTTTTTCCCTTAAATGCATCAAAATTGCAGAGCTCGAAAAATTTAAAATCATTTAAGCCGTTAAATCTATTGTTTATTTGTTGCTGAATTTGATCAATTATTTCATAAAAGAGGCATCTGTATGAAATTTGAACATCTTCCACCCTGTCTGTTCGGAGACGCTTGGCTTGTGGCTCTACATCTAAAGTCATCGTTTTCTCCCAAAATAGGTCAAAGTCATCTCTTTTTTGGCTCAACATTGTCTTAAAATCATCCACTTGTTTTAAGCAAAAAGCAATATCATTTGCCTTAGTTAGCAATATATTAAAAACATTGTCCGAGGATGGAAATATTTCTGAAAATATGTTCAATAAATAATTAAAATTAAAATCTCGTTTCAAACAGTCCAAAAATCCCCTCGAACTATTTATTGCTTCCAAGTCCCAGGTTTCATTATTTTCTATTATATTCTCAAATAGTTCAATCAGTGATTCACGATTTTTAGAGACTGTTAACACAAGTCTTCCATTGTAGTTCCACCCAGTAGGAGCTACATCGGGAAACCGTTTGCGGACAATGGAGTCCAAAGCTTGTGTACGTTTTGTTGACTTGGAAAAAAAAGTATCCATACCACTTAAAGTATCGAAAAATACTTTACACTCTTTAATGTGATTGATGGACTGGGATAAAACTAAATTTAATTTATGAGCAAAACAGTGGACAAATAGAGCACTTGGGAAAGTTTCTCGAACTTTAGCTTGCAGAGCCCCTAATTGTCCTGCCATCACTGCAGCTCCATCATAGCTTTGAGCAACTAATTTGTTGTCTCCATTAATTTCTTTAGTAACGTTATAAACTACGGTATATAATGCATCTGCCGTACGATTCTCGGACACATCCTTAAAGCCCAAAAATCGCTCTTGAATACTTCCGTCTGTTTTAACGTAGCGTATTACTATAGATAATTGGCTAAAATTAGTGGTATCAGTTGCTTCGTCCAGAACAATAGCAATGAACCGCGCTTCGCCAATCTCCTCCTTAATTCTTTTTAAAATAATGGTTGCAATAGCGGAAATTAAATCCTTTTGGATTCGATTCGACGTTCCGCGAAAAACGCTCGACTGCTCTAAATGATTTTTTAAGCACTCATCATATTTAGCCATTAAACTAAGTAAATCCTGAAAATTTCCTCTATTTGAGGATACCCTTGTTTCGTCATGAACTCTAAATGCCAATTCGTGCTGTCCGAGAAAGCAAACAACATCGATAAGTCTTTTTAATATTTGCCTATTTTTATCGACTAGTTCATTGTGTTGACTGTGACTGATTATTTCCAACTGCTTATTAAGAGCGTCTTCAACTCTTGTTTTGCCAAAGATTTTTTCTTTTATGACGGCCTGCAAATGAGCTTTGGACATAACGTGTCTTTTTACAGCTTTTTGAAAATTGTTTAAATCGGAAAAACCAGTTTTATTCCAGAGGCCTTTTTCCTTTTCAAAAAGTAAACACGGCCAACAAAATAATTTACTAATATTTTCACACCCTGTTAACCATTTAAACTGTTCGTAATATTTTTCTGGATAAAAATGCCTAATACAGTCTTTCATTTTTGTGGTTAAATTCTTCAAAGGCGGTTTTGCCCTTCCTTTAGTGATTAATTGAAGCTTATCTGTGAAGTTTAATGTTGAAAATCCCTTTATTATTAAGATGCATACCACACATTCACACACACTCTTCTTACTTAATCGTTCAACATTTTCAACGTCAATCCCGACAGCCGAAGCTGACGGTATTTGCATGTCCATGTCCATATTATTGTTATCGCACGAAACACGACGCACGTATCACACACGGATAACCGTTAAAACAATGAACCTAGTACAACGATAGCTTTCACGCTACTACTCAAAATTACATTTTAGATGATGATGTTTTGTTACTTTTAGGAGAAGCACTGGGTCCCTTGCTTCCATGGACTGCACGCTCCTGTAATTAAACATATAAATATATTCGAAATCACCAAATTGTACGAAACAATAAACACTTTAGAGAATATGGCATTATTGTGTCTATGAGCTCTATAGTTTCTTGCTATTCTTATCAATAGTTCTGTTAGGGAGACCGAAAAACCGACATTGACTCTTTGGGGAGCTGACTTCAAGAACCCCCCCTCCCATTTGATTTAAACATGGATTTTTTTAGTTCTATTAGAAATTCAAATTACAAAAAAAAAATGAAAGAAAAAGCTAAGGACATTTAAATACAAAATAAAACAACTACATATACTATTGGAAAAGAGCTGCAGGATACAAAAATCACCAGCACTCGAGGTCAATGCCAAAAGCAAAAAATCACAAAAACCAACACAGGTATAATCAAGCAAATTACTATTACTGTCGCAGGTGGGTCTCAAACTCCTGCAGATCATAAAAGACAGCGTGTATTAATTTGTTTTTATTTCTCTTTTATACCGGTTTATACTCAGAAGGGTAAAGGCTACGGGTAGCAGGTTGTATAGAGCATAGAGCAATACCTCGATAGAATGGGCCCTTCAAGAACTTGGTGGTTGCAGGAAAGACATATCTAATAAGATATTTGCGAAAATTATAAGTGCTCTGTTTTCATTGCTGGCAAAGTTTCTTTTGTTTTTATGAGTCGAAATCAGAATCCTGTATATACAACTGCTTGCAAGAGCTTCTTGGATCTAGTTTATTTAATATCTGTACACATCACTTGTGTTCCTAATACTGTCAAACTACCACTCTCTCCACCCCAGAACTGTATTGCATAGCACATTCTTGAGTGGAAATAACCATAATAGACCATCCTAAGTACACTCACTGACACCATATTGTCAAAGAGGAAATTTGGGCGCTTCTCAGATGCGTGCTGCTGAGTGGGATTACTGACGGCGTTCCTCCTTGAGCTGGGGGTTGTATATCAGATGGAATAACGACTCACTTAATTCGAAACAAACTGTACGTATATTGGTCCTCAGATACAGGAAGGTATGTATTTAGAATGAAAACTATGACTGAGTACAATTTAACAGAATGGCGTAAAACGCATGACCATTCGCTGAGGACTGACTGGACTCGACCTATTCGGCTCCCTTGAGTTTACTTTTAGTTTAAATTGTTATGAGCGTTATAATTCGTTTCAGTTATATCGGTATGCTTTAATTGGGTTTCACTTTACTTTTTCACTGACGTAACTATAGGGGAGGTTTGATCTTGGTGCCCAGAGAAGCGTTTGGCCTTAATTAAAAGGGAACTACTTAACCAGAAAGACAAGATCGGGACGTTGACCTTGGTTACCAGAAAAGCGTTTGGCCTTAATTAAAAGGGAACTACTTAACCCGATAGTCAAGGTCGGGAGGTTTGACCCTGGTCACCAGAAAAGCGTCTGGCCTTAATTAAAAGGGAACTACTTAACCAGATAATCAGGACCGGGAGGGTTTGAGCTTATTACAGGAGGAGCGTTTTGCCTTAATTAAAAGGGAACTACTCAACCAGATAAGTTGTCGTCTACTTGATTTTCCAGTTCTTTTATACTAAATTTTGTTGATATTTGACTGATTGTTTTTAAAACATGTTTAGATAATACCCATAATATTTGATCCTTCAATGTCAAGTATCAAGTGCAAACTCTAGACTGAATGTTCTTTAGTTAATACGCTTTCTAGTTTACAATATCACACAGAAAGCGCAGTAAGTAACAATAGTCGCTCGAGTGCAACCGGTTCCAAAGAAAAAGGCTAGAAAACCACGCCCTCAAACTATCGCCCAATTGCCTTTCTTCCAATAATCTCCAAAGTCATGGAACGTGTAGTCAATCAGCAACTACTCAAATACCTCGAAAACAACAGAATAATCAGCGATAATCAATACGCCTTTCGCAAAGAGAGATCGACAGGACTCATATATGGATATGGAGTAGGGCAATTGAGAACTACGGAGAGTCTCGAGCGATTGCGTTGGATATTTCGAAGGCATCCGACAGAGTTTGGCATCACGGACTGCCAGCCTCTCTCTGCAGCTGGCTTGCCAGTTTCCTTAAGAACCTGCGACGCGCTTTCCGTGTAATAAAAGTATTACTTTTTTTTATTAAGAAAAATGAAAAGATGCTCTTTCAATGCTCGTGGAGCTATGACGAGTTCCACCAAGAATGTTAGCAATAGCCACCTACCGAATTCGACCAGAACTCCTTCACCGATATAGACACTGGGCGGGTTCGAAACGAAAGTCCTGTAGCAAGCTGTTTGGCGTGCGCGCAATTTGCCCGCATGAATTTGTAACGGATCGAATTGGAAATCCCCGCGTTGTTCCCGGAACTTGCTACCAGACCTCAGTTCTTGCTACCACGCCGGTAAGATTTGCGAACTGATATTTCACTAAATATATATTAAAGGAAAGACGTAACACGCGCAAATATTGTCGAGCCAGATGAAACACCGCAAGAACGATACTATCACATTATTCAATAAAAAGCTCTAAGCGAGCTACTAATAAATATAACAGTTAAGGTGACAGCGTTCAAGAGATTTCCAAATCAGTGGAAGAAGGTGGTTCGGCTGAACAATCCATTAAAAAAACTAGCTATTCGCACGAATATTACTTTGTGATCACAAAGGGGACGCTCTAAACTGATTACAAGAGAAGAAAAGAAAACAATGGTGGGCGAAACAAATATTTCCCCAACACCAGGGAACAACACAAAAAAAAATTAATTCTACACTAATCTAGCACTTAACTGATCTCCTATTCCGAAAGTAACCTTGTCCACCTACCCGGCTGGGCGGCACAACCCGTCGACTACCAATTGGTCTACCGGTCCTAATGACAATCGGGACACTCCGGATAGACTAGCTCCGCTAGGCCCGAAATTCAGCAGGCAGGTAAACCTACTAACAAGGTTCAACCAGGCGTAGAGGCTCCTAACCCCTCGTCGGGTAGCACAGCAGATTTCTGTCCCCGGGGTACGGCCCTAGGAATGAAACATTTCCTAGTAACGAGCCACCACGATATGTAATTCGATTGCTAATATATACCAGCTTTACAAAAAAAAACAGTAAGTTAGTAACATTACGAATTACTGATTAACAAGATTACTTTCTAAATTTTAAATCGAAGTCAATAAAAAAACCAAGAGTTGAAGAATAAATAATTAAAGCTCCCTCGTAACGGTATATTTGAGCAATCGAAAAAAAATTAGATTAGACCAGGGGAAGGCGTCATCATTACTTAAAACAACAAATATAGTCTTTCAAAAGGGGAAGAGAAAAAAATAAGCGGTTTAATAGCTCAGCCAACCCGGCCTCGCATGCATAAACGAGCATGTTCATAGAACACCGTAAATAACAACCATAATTCAAGATAAAAGCTAAATAATTGTGAATAAAAAGCATTATTTCTAAATTGGCACGGATAAAATGCACGCTATATTTTGATAAAAGAACTCTAATGTGAGCCAATTAATAGCAAAAGGCCCTAAAATGAACTTAAATGAAAAATCAAGCGGCATGAATTAGACAAAGAAATGGTCCGAAAGACCCTACAACATTGTTATTCAGTACATAGAATAATTCACACCGTACTTCAAAATTTCAAGAAAATGTACAAGTTCGGTCCACATATCGAACCAAAATCACTAAATTAAACTTAAAGGAAACCATTGTACTTGACGAATTTGTATCATATCGACAGCATGGCGTGCTTACATCCTTAATTTATTCATTCGAGAAACGAAATTTAAATAAGTAAACAATTATGACTGATAATACACCAAAAATACAGATTCTAATAACTATAAAATATGATGGGAGGCCTCCCCTAGCACCGAAACCGTTTAAGTATGATCAAAACGGCATTAAATAACACCCGACAACCGAAATTCCCAGTTTAGTGTTTAATTAAAAATCAAACGCAACAAGCAACACGGAAAACCAGAAGTCGTTTGCAAAAAACAAATATTACGATTAAAAGTAGAACATAATTTCGATGGTACAAACTCCAACTTCGGTACTATAACGAAATTCACGACAAAACAGCAGTCTTAGCAATAATTACCTAAAGATATTTACTTAAGATTGTGGCCAAAGTTGCCATCAGAAATGCAAACACGAAAGCAACAATTACATTTTACCCCCGTATCTCAATCGCCGCGGATTGTCCAGTAAATCGGAACACTAAAATCGCCGAAAATCTACGACCCAAGTCGTCGAAAATAAAATAAAATGAGTAATACGACCGTGCATAAAAAAACCGAGTAGCAGACAAACAACGAATAACTTGTTCGAATTTAGAATTCACGAACCGGTATTATTCTCGTATTAGTTTGACGGTACACGAATAATCTAATAGTATCGACAGGACTAATAGCTCTAATTGCCTCCTTAACTAGGATGAAGACACGCCGAAATAATTTGGCTTAAGTAATTGGATCCGAAATAAATGATAAATAAAATAATGCAATAAGAAGCAATTAAATTAGACCCGAAAATCGCGAAATACATGTTAATAATAAGGGAAACTCACTTCGTTAAGTACGGAGGGCACACTATTCCACACACCAAAAAAATGCACCACTAAGATGGCTGACCTTTCCTAGAGGAAAAAGACCGTTTCATAAATTCTTACGTAAGCAAGCTCTTCCCGTATGGTACAACACTACACTTAATCAGTACCAGGTTCCCAGAACCAAAACGGAAATAATTCTTAGGTAAGTCGACCTAATCCGCCTTAACTACCTTGGCGAGAATCATTTCAAAAATCGACTACCTAAAACGGCTTCTCCAGTAAAAAAGGAAGCCAGTCCTTTTCAGCAGAATCCTCGCGAAGTCCCAAACATTCGCGCAGCCAAAATTTTTCGGCAGCGTTGCTAGTTACTCCAATCAAAACGGGCTTTCGCAAGGCCGCGCCGGCGCAAATGCTGCCCAATCTTACCAATAATTAATGAATGGAATGTCACAAACCGATCTCTGCACGTTGCAGTTGATGGACACATCTCAGACACATTCACCATTAACGCGGACGTGCCTGAGGGCGCAATACTTTCACCAACTCTGTTCCTCATCTATGTTAATGACCTGCTGGCCGAAACGAATAATCCTGTTTACAGTTTTGCAGATGACAGTACCCTTGTATCCCAATTTAGATCAGAAAAACCTTTACCAGAGACTTATCACCGCAGACAGAAGCAGATTACAGCAATTAATCAATACCTCGAGAAAGTTCAAACTTGGGGCGGCAGAAATTTGATCCAGTTCAATGCAGCAAAGACCCAAGCAGCCACATTTACCAAGAGGGCCAATACGGCTTATGCTGTTTATTATGGCAGGATCGACCATTCCTTCATCCTCGTCAATCGTACTGCTTGGGTGTCTTGGTCAACAGCAATTTGTCCTGGCATAACCACGTTGTTAATTAACATCGCAAAATCAGCCTCCGAGAAGCTTGGTGCGCTATTTCGCAACAAAAAAACTGTATACACCGCAGCAGTTGCTCTTGCTGTACAAAGCGCAAATAAGACAGTGCTTGGAATATTGCTCACACATCTGGGGTGCCGTACCAAAGCACACCCTAAAGCTGCTGGATTCCATTCAGAAGAGAGCTGTGCGTCTTGTCGGCGACCCGGAATCTGGATAGTTCGGAACACCGCAGGCATGTAGCCGCGTTGTCCCTGTTTTACAGATACTTTCACGACAGATGTTCCCAGGATTTGGCCCGCCTCATCCCGCCCCTGGCAACGCCTGTCAGATAGTCACGACAGACGGCAAGAGCGCACCAGTTCGTCGTACAACTGGAAACACCTAGAAGATCGCTTTACAAGAACTCCTTTGTCTGGCGCGATATCTGTTTCCTCCTAATTACAACCTACAACTATTCAAGAACCGTGTCAACCAACATCTTCGCACACACACCACTCGTCGAGCGCCATAGGATTTCCCTTTAGTGTGTGTGCCACTACCATAAAAAAAACTGAATTTAATTTTAGTTTTAGATTATTGAGATGTGTTTCATACTTTAGCTCATTATCAATAGTTGGACCGAGAACTCACGTCACGTCAGTACATTTACTGTTTGCTATTGTGATGTCGGGATCGAAAATGGAATTTTCGTTTTTGAATAGGTACTATATAATTAGGTTTTCATAGTTTAGTCCTAATTTATTTGCATTAAACCATTGTGTAATTTCCGAAATTGCATCCCTGGTCTTGGCCTTTAAGTTCTCCGGGTCTAATATTGCTAACAATGCACGTCGTTTCGTCCGCATACATTATAATTTTACCAGAAACATTCTACGCAAGATCATTTACAAATATGTTGAAAAGCAGTGGTACCAGAATTGAGCCCTGTAGTACTCCATGACTGACTTTTTTGACGGATAATGTATATTCAGTGCCCTTATCACGGATACATACAAATTGCTTCCTATCAGATACGTATGACTAAATCCATTGCAACACCCTCAAAGATCCCAGCTTCGTCAGCAAAGTTCATGTCTCACTAGATCGAAAGCCTTCGACAAATCATACACCATCAAAACGCACATCTTACCTTCGTTCCGCTTACTACATGCCTCATTAAGAATATCGTATATTACACTCTCCGTAAACATGCCCGCTCTAAAACCGTATTGAGAGAAGTTTAATAAATTATTTTGTTCTGGGAATTTTATTAGCCTGTTATAAACTGCCTTCTCTATAATTTTTGTTATGGTATTTATCAAAGATATCGGACGGTAGTTAGCAATATCGTCATGTGTCCCTTTTTTGAAAATAGGGATGACTTGTTAGAGCTTTAACTGATCCGGAAAATGATCCTCTTGAAACGTACAGTTTATAAGAGTAATTATCGCTGGAGCCAGTAGTTTTATGTTTACTTTAAAGAAACTCAACGGTAGTTCATCTGGTCCAGTGAAATTAGTGTTTTTAGAGAGAAAATTATATCCCTGACTTTAAGATCTGATGTGGGAGTGTAGTGTATCAGAAAAACACTCGGTATTTCATAAATTAGATCGTGACGGCAACCCGAATATTTCGAGGTCTAGACGAAGATTATTTACATTACCTACTACACGTAATATTATTGTTTAACTGCAATGAACGAGATACTCGACGCGGGTGACAAGGCCAAGACAACCTTGCTGAATTGGTATTGTTATTGTAACATTATATTTATAGTACGAACCTACACCAACCCAGGGAGAGAAGACTGAGTGACGCATTGATATATTATAACGGTATACATTATGTCGTGTTACTTCTATATTTCGTGCTATAATTAATACAGAACTCTATAGCTACCTGGAGTTTTATTCAATAAATAAAAGGAGTTCTACAGGAGAGAGGAAGAAACTATTATTTATTGATCGTAATTCTGGTAAGGTTAGTTCAGCAAAAATTGTATTACCAGCAAGATTTGCGAAAAATGTATTGAATATGTCAAGTATTTGCTTTTTTGACATTGTCTGTTTTCGCACCAAAAGGAAGAACAATGACATCCCAGATGTAATCTCCCTCACAGATAATGTTCCCCACGTTTTGTCCACGCACACAAAGTTTCTGGGCATACATATAGACCAAAATTTGGACTGGGTAGAACAGGTCAACAATGTGTGTCAAAAGGTCAGTTCGGCATGCTACTCCCTAAGGATACTATCAAGATATCTTAATATTGACCACCTTAAAACGGTGTACTATGCCAACATTTACTCCACTCTCTAATATGGCATCATCTTTTGGGAGGAAGCAGAGACGCCGAAAGGGCCTTTGTGGCACAAAAGCGAGCAATAAGAACACTGCTGAACTTGGGAATAAGGGATTCATGTAGGGGAAGTTTCAGGAACTTGGGTTTCTTAATGCCGAGCTTAATGCTTGCCGGTCTGTACATATGTCAGTGTCTGCTGTTTTTCTTCAAACGCAGGGAAAAGTTCGCTGAGTTTGAGTCACAAACCAATATACCCACTAGGTATGTGGAACTTAATTTCCCTCCACACCGATTGACAGCTACTGAAAAGGGACCAACCTATTCCTGTATTGTTTTTTAATGCTCTGCCTGTTTGTGTTAAGCTGGACAAGAATTTCAATAGTTTTAAGAGTAGTATTAAAGATATTATATTGAGAATTGAACCCTATACAGTTCAAGAATTTCTAAATTATAGGTTTTAAACAAATTGTGTTATTTTTGTACTTTTAATGTTCATTTCGAGGGGTAAACCACCTTGGAATTACAGTGTACAAGCACATGGGATTCCGTGGGATTCCATGGCACTCCGTGGGATTCCATGGGATTCCGTGGGATTCCGTGGGATTCCGACGGAATTCCTCAACTTTTTGCTATAACAGACGAAATAATAATTTTGCCTAGACCGTTATAAATACGTATTTTAAATTAATCAAAAGGTTCGCCTGTCGATGCAGGCGGTCTACCGATTACAGAAGACACCGCGGTTACGTTCTACTATTCTAGGAAGAAAAAGCGTTTGCCTCTTATTTTTTTTGCATTTTTGCATCGTGAACGTCTGAACGTCATACTAATTTTCTGTGCCAAAATCTAAGGAACAAACGGTTTATCTTCCTAGAATAGTAGACCGTAACCGCGGTGTCTTCTGTAATCGGTAAACCGCCTGCATCGGCAGGCGTTCAAAGCGTTCAGGTCGGTCTTCCCATCCTCATCATATGAGACTAACAGATACAGGTAAAGATCAGGGTAATAAAACAATTAATTTTTCAAAAAATTCAAATTTTTTCGAAATATTTCGATACAGAAAAGTCATACGACTTATTCGATAAGTAAATCGAACTCAGCGCACCCAAGAATCCCCCCATATGATATTTGAAATTTAAAAGATCATCCCCCTACGAAATTCCCTATTTCGTGCCGAAATCTGAAGAAAAATGCTAGATTTTGAGACAAAAATTACATTTTATCGAATACCTGCCTTATTTGAACTCCTATCGAAAAATCGTGTATGAGCTTGTCGATCGACCTTAAGACGCCGCAGAGACTGGCGCAAACCGATTTGAAATATCTATTTTCGTTACCGAGCTAATAAAGAGAATATAAAAATCACGTTTGGTCAATTTAAAAAAAAAACGAAACGTCGTGCGATCCAACTGGCACATTATATTACCCGACGAGACTCATCTTTTTCCCATTTAAAGTTTTCCTCTAACTCTTACCGTTTTCGAATCATAGCCGATTTAATGAAAATCTCGTTTTTTTTTTCAATTATACTATATTTTTAATTATATACCCGTGAATTTTTCCGAAAAACTTTTTGACAAAAAAAATATCCGTTTTTATGACGGAAACGATTAAAGGGGTCCATTTACATGTCACTAACGTAAAAATAAAATTTTCAAAGGCATATATATACAGGGTGCTACAAATTCGAGTGCATGCATGGGGATCTCGAGAACCGTAAGAGATACGAGGTCGGTTAAATTGAGGCAAAGTTGCGCAATATGATGTCCAACAAGATGCCGTTTTGAAATTTGAAAAATTCTGAACACTTCCGGAGATATCCGGAAAAATACGAAATTTTCCAAAATCCTTTTTATTTTTATCTGACATTTGAAAAAATATTTTAAAATAAATAACAATTTTTCATTGCCACTTTTTTCCCTCTACAAGAAGGCATTGTTAAATTTAAAATCCGACGTTTCGTCTTCTTGCAACCATCATCAACTTATTTTTTTTAAATACGATTATTTTCGTGTCCTACCGCGTAACCTGTCGGCGTTAGGTTCTCGCCAAGGTCGGATTCGAACTGGGCGTCGTCGAAAACCCCCCCTAACCCGAAATTGAACCCTCCAAGTCGAACGCGACTTCAAATTTTAGGGGGGGGTTCGGACCAATGCACTCCATCCCCGAACTCGCTAGCTCATTAAATTTTTAGTAAAAAAAACCGGTAGAAGCCGAATTTCTGGTAGGTTCCAAATACGAAAAAAATCCGTCTCCTAAATATAAAAATACCTACGAAAGCGTTTTTGTTCGAAGTAATATTTAGGGGTCGAAAACCACGATTTTCCACTCTTGGAACCTATGGAGCGAGCGTTCTCGAAATAAGTGCCGCGGAACGAATATCGCGCGGAGGACTTTTTTTTTAAAGTCTAATCCGTACGGAGGCTCCTATCGCGAACCCTATCGGAAGTAGGTTCCCGCCGGGGTCAGATTCGAATTCCCCAAAACCCCCCCTCAATGAAATGCTTGTTTTTTTCATATATTATGTTACAATATGTTTAAGTTTTAAAATATAAATTTTAATACATATAGAAAGTCTTTAGCATTAAATATTCCATTTTAAAAGGTTTTAACATACTAATTTTTTGACAATCTAACCCTTTGTGCTCTATTATATTTATTAATATAGTGTAGGTATTTTAAAAGTTATCAATGTGTTTTTAATTAAAGCTTTAAACAAATTATGCTTTTTATATTATTTATTTCGTGGGATTCCATGGGATTCCGTGGAATTCTATGGGATTCCGTGGGATTCCATGGGATTCCGTTGTACAGATTTTTGAAGGTGGTTTACCCCTCGGTTCATTTTAACCATTTATGTATACTGCCTGTGACGCTATTATTATCAATTGTACTATATATGTTCCTCTGTATTGTGCAATTTTTTATTAATATAGATATTTTGAATTTGAAGGTTACCCCCTCATGTGCTAATATATACCAACGCATTCTCACCCAACATCATTGATATATACAATCGAGTATACAATATATTGTTAAAATACTGTGTGCTACTAAAATATGAATATCGTAGAACTAATTATGGTAAAAATCTTCCCACTCAGAGGCTATGTGGCCTCGGTAATTTATTGGCCAAAGATGTTGATTTTTTCAATACTAAGATGGATCATTTTAAATTGCAGATAAAAAGAATACTCCTATGAATGTTGTGAATGGTTTTAATGATACTTGGTGATAGGTCCTATGTGATATTAGTGATATATGATATATATGTGATATGTGATATATGTGTTATTTTATTTTTATTCTTGTGACCTGCTGGTATTGCATTGTATTAACATATTGTTGTTTCTTATTTTGTAAAATGGTACATCCATGAAATAAATAAATAAATAAATAAATAAAGAATTGATCCAAGATGAAAAACCATAGTCTAAGTGAAAAACTAATTTTGACATCAAAATTCAGGTCTGATGTTTAAAGCACATCCAAATTGGACATCACAACATACAAAAATATTTGAAATTTGAACACTGATATTTCAAACAGGGCAAATAAAAACAAAAAAGCTCTTTTTTATATGAAATATTGTCAGTAAGAAAATTTAGAGTTGCTTATATTTTTTAACTCTCTATTTTTGGTATTTTAACACTGGATTTATAAATTCGAAAAGTCCACATGTTAAGGTTCAGTTGGTAGTTGAAATTATAGTTCAAGATAAACTAATCAAATCATCCAGTTCAATTTATAAACTCAGTTGATGAAAAGTTCGCTAATTTTTAGGATGTTTGTCAAAGTTAAGACCAAATTTTATGTTTGTAGTTGAGAAAGTTCGTTCCAACCAATGAAAAATCACTGTATTAGAATGTGCTCCTGTTAATATTGAATCCCATGGCTTAATTGACATTTGACGGGGCACATCAGCATTTTTTAACCGATCAAATATGAACTCTCCCAATGTGCTTGCATTATTCCAAGATTCAGTCAATCAAAACAGTATAATTTTAGGTGCCATGGTTGGGAGATAGACATAGGTAATGCTAAATTATTATAATAGTGTTTTCACCTCCTCTTAACAAAACTATTTTTTAAAACTCAAAGCACTCAAAACTAGGTATTAGAGAGAGAGCTTCCAAGAACTACTACAAAATTAAAATCAAGTGAAGTGAAGCACCCCAGTGTCAACGTCGGTTTTCTCTTCAACAGAACTGCTGAGATGCAAATAGCAAGAACTGCCATAACATCGAAGAAAAAACTATTTTGGGGGAGAGGGGCCAGTTGAAAGACATCAAAACCAGTATTAAATATATAAAATTCTTACTTTGTTCGGATCTATTTCTCTTTTAGTCCTACATATCAATCTTTTTCTTGGTTCCAGACTATTTTCTCTACATTATTTACATTTTCAATTATGCCCATCGTTTATGAAATAATATTAATCATAACTTAAGTAAATACAAAATACATAAAAACAAATTAACTGTCAGGTCAACTGTCATTTTATTTTATAAGGTTAAGGTCATTTACTTATTCAGTGTTGCCAATCGCCAGAGTAGGAGTAGCCATAGAAATAGGACTCCATTTCTATGGGAGTAGCAAACCGAAAAGTCGCTGCCGACCGAAAAGTCACCATTTTGCCGCACTAGAGTCTTCAGACAGCGGTCTACTTTTCTCGCTACCCTCGGCGACCTTGGCCGAATATCGGCAATAATAATTAAGTATTTGAGTATTAAGTGTTAGTTTTGTATAAATTGTTTCGCATGGTCCTGCTCGGCGCATCCAGATAAAACTAACTCGAATTAAAAAAAAAAAACGACAAACATAACCTTAAAAATGGGGCTGGTGACCTTAAGCACCCACGGATTTTTGCAGTTTTGTTTTATATAACAGAAAGAGCATTAAAATATAGTAGATTAAAAAAAGAACATTTGCGGACGAAGCCTTTCTTTTCACACACAAAAAAAATAAAGTGGGACATTTAGTAGACGTTTCCCGTACCACTTCAGAGGGCTTCAGAGTTGCGCGCGTATTACATTGTTTAAAAACACAATATCTTTAGGGTCTAGCGAATTGCTGTCAACTGGTCCGTAGCTCAGTGGTTGGGTGCTGAGTCTGCGATACGACGGCCAGAGTTCGATTCCAGTGGCAGACTTGCTTTTTATATAGTAATTATTATGTGTAAAAAGTTCATTTTGAGTTCATTTTGGTTAGTTTTTGATGATTGCACCCCCGTAGCGAGCGAAGCAAGCGGAGGGCCATGCGTGAAGTGCAATATTAGACATGTTTGCCAACAATGTGATGCGCGTGATGTGTGTAACCGCGTAACTCTGAAGCTCTCTGATGTGGTACGGGCAACGTCTTGTGGAAATTTTAACCTATTTCATGAAAAATATGACATCGCCTGCACAATGTTGCCTAAATCGTAATAATGTACCCTTGACCTTATTTTAACATGAAACTAGAAAGACCATTGATGTGCGCTCGTGGGATCTCAATAGTAGATAAGTATTCCAAACGGCAACCTAACAGCAAATAATGTATGAAAATAATAAAATAATGAATTGAAGGAGTAACGCTGAGCTTGAGCTTCGCGCAAAGTGAGTTTGCTGCTTACCGTTTCGGATTTATTGCCAATCTTCTTCAGTAAATGGATCATTATGAATTTCTTAATCAATTTACGTAAGCCGATGTTTGTTTGCAATAATCTATATAATAAAATACCTCCAAAAACTTTTGAATGTGTCCTCTATTTTGACAATGCAAGAAGTATAAGTTTCTACAGAACGGGACTCCTAACAATTTCAGTCTACTTGCTAATATATTGTATACCTTCTAAACTTCTTGAATTTGGTTTTGAAGGTCCTGCATTGTTTATGGTTTATGCTTGCAAACCAACCCTTTAAACGTACTCGATAAGAAATAGTGCAGGGATAAAGGTCTATTTGGTGTCCAAACATAGTTGGCGTTTTCCCCAATTCACTCTCTGTAATGTTCATTGAAATAGTTTCTCAACTCGCTTCTAGTGAGCAACGGTTATAAGCCATAATGGGCGGGATTTGGTTTGGTTGCTAAAACAGGCGTTTAAGTGCGCCCCCGGAGCGAGCGAAGCGAGTGCGGAGCCATGCGTGAAGGAAAATAATAAACATTCCAAAATATTAAACAAACCCTGGCACGCCCAAAATGAAGAAACAAACATAACCGTAAAAAATAAGAGTCTTGCCACTAACGGGAATCGAACCCGGCGGAGCATCGTGTCACAAGTACAGCATCTAACCACTATACCACTAGACCTTTTGGGAACAACTTAATGGACCATGAATACATTCAAACAAACTTTCTAACTAAACAGTAAACAAACCAAGTCCCGCTCACTCAATTGTCATTATGGTTTATAACCGTTGCTCGCCAGAGTCTAATGTTTCTTATTGCCTGACCTGACCTCTGCGATAGGGTGCATAATCTTGCTGTCAAGTACATTTTCCACACACTTTACCGCACTCATTTGCGTGCCGAAAGTACTTTACCGCACTCAGTGATGTAAAAAATGTTTACCGCATAATATATGTTTATATGTAATATTCTCTTATGGCGCTTCCAGGATCAAAACATTCCTCAGGTAAACTTCCCAGCCATTGTGATCTACGGGCGAAGAGTGGCCTTGGGGGCCCTTCATGCAACGCTTCACAACTAACAAACATACCGAGCCAATTCATAATAGATTTCTGCAACATAAGAGGCCCAGATACGAACATTAATTCGATACACCAGAATCTACTAGCAAATAGACCACATATACTGGCCCTTACCGAAACACAAGTATGTTCTACAACACCCCCTATCCTGGTTACGACCTTTCGTATCATCGCGAGGAAACACTCGAACCGAACAACCTTGACGTCAAGTGGCTCAAGTTCACCGTCAAGGGATTAATCAAGTTGATATGCTGTCTCTATCGCCCTCCAAGCGATAGAGCCTACAAAGGCTTTTTTCGAACATTAGCTACCACTTTTGATTCAGTACAGGTCAACCACCCCAATTCAGAAATAACCGTTCTGGGAGATTTCAATACCCATAGCACCAATTGGCTCAAACATCACAGCAAGACCGACGACGAAGGTAGAGAAGCTGAAGCATTTGCCATCAGCAACTCAAGTTGTACACGAACCAACTCGGATCTCAGAGAGAATTTGCCGCTCTCCGGGATATTTTTCTAACCACAAATCCTGGCCAGTACACAATTACAGTTGGTCCGCCATTAAGAACTTCCGACCACAAACTAATTACAACGGTTTGTGAGCTACTACTCCTACAGATGGATCCACCATTGCCTCGTAAAACCTGGCATTACAATCGTGTAAACTGCATCGGATTACGCAAATAATCTCCTCAGGAATGGAAGCATACATCCCAAATTCCATCAAGTTACCATCAAAAGAAGAGCCCTGGTTCCACAGAAGATGCGAAAGAGTTGTAGGTAGGAAACAGCAAGTCTACAAGTACTGGCAGCAAAATAAGATCGCTGCAGTAGCGTGCCGTATGGGGGGCCGGGGGGGGGGGAATGCACCGCCCCCCCCCCCCCCCCCCCCGCCTTCTATCTAACCCGCCTCAGCCTCCTAATACAAACTGCAAATAGCTCATCATTCGGCGCCCTCGAAATAGCTCGTCCCTCCCGTCCTTATACCCACGGCACGCTACTGGACCGCTGAAAGTCGCAATTGTTTTGTTGAAGCGAGAAACGTGTGCAAACGTGTGATTGACGGAACTAAGGACAAACACAATCTAGGGATCAGGAACAAAGTTTTGCGATGACCCAGTGGCTTCAAGAATTTCTGGTCGGTAGCAAAGGCAGTAATAACTTTACAAAAACGTCTCTACCGCCTTTAACAGATGAACGCGGCGTCACAGCGACTTCAGCTAAGGAAAACGCAAATATGTTTGCCGAAATATTTTCATCGCACTCTACCTTAAACGTCCCCCAAGGCAAGGCTCTCCCCACCATAGCCAACGTCAACACTACCATGGCAGACGTTAAGTCTCATCACCGTGATATTCGTAAAATCCTCAAAGAGCTAGAAATGCAAAAGGCATCAGGAGCGGACGGAATACCTGCTATCGTGTTAAAGAACTGCGCCAACGAATTAACACCCATTTTTTCCAGTCTTTTTTCACTGTCTTATCGAAAAAGGAATTACCAATCTTCTTGGAAAGTCGCTCGAGTGCAACCTGTTCCAAAAAAAGACAAGAAAACCACGGTCTCAAGCTGTCGGTCGCCCAATTGCCTTGCTTCCAATAATCTCCAAAGTCATGGAACGTGTAATCAATCAGCAACTACTGAATTACCTCGAGACCAACAGAATAATTAGCGATAACCAATACGGCTTTCGCAAAGAGTCATCTACAGGAGATATATTGGCCTATGTCACTCATGTATGGAGTAGATCAATTGAGAACTACGGAGAATCTCGAGCGATTGCGTTGGATATGTCGAAGCCATTCGACAAAATTTGGCATGACGGATTGCTCAACAAACTGCCGTCCTTCGGACTGACAGCGTCTCTCTGCAGCTGGCTTGCGAGTTTCTTTAAAAACCGATATATGCACGTTGCAGTTGATGGACACATCTTAGACACCTTCACCATAAATGCAGGCGTGCGTCAAGGCGCAATACTTTCACCAACCCTGTTTTTCATCTATATTAATGACCTGCTGACCGAAACCAATAATCCTGTTTACAGTTTTGCAGATGAGAGTTGTTGTAGATTCAATCTTGGTCGATTTTCTAAAACCAAACAGAGAATGCACATGGGCAGTATGAATTACCATAGGGGTTAGTCCTAAAGTGAATTTGAAAATAAAACAAAAACCTTTAGCATTATATGAATATTTTAATATGTTATTTTACCTGAAAACAACTTAAAGCTTATAAATTAACAAATATAGACATTGAAAGTATTTAATTATGACTGTACTAGAATATATACAATTTCTCTCAGTGCTGCGTATCGACTTCACACAATATCAGAATAACAATACTTATAAGGACTAAAGAACGAAATAAACAATTATAATCCTAACAAAATACACGGTTGTTACGCGTAAAACCCTTTTAAATGTGTTAGCAAAACATGAATGAATAAGATGATACCTACCCTTCAGGATGCGGCCAGCGCAACATGTGTGCTCCGACTTGCTCGTCGGCGTGGGAGTGGGTCAATTACTTAATCTTGACCAGGGCGCCACCAGTTTGAAATATCCAAATCCGCAGACCCAAACAGGAAGATCCTCGGTCTTAATAATCCATAAGGGCGATCCAAATCGACGATTATCCGCTACGCAAGGGCGACTACTAATTACAGTTGTTTGGTTGAGGTATTCCAGAGCAAATAAAAGACGGTCACGTTCGTGCAAGTTTAAATTTATTGGCGGTTCGTTTGGTTAGACGATAAGGTGTTGTCATATTTCTTTCAATAAACAAAATGATATAAATATATAACAAAAGGTAAAAGATCTTAATTTGAAAGCAAAAATAACCTATATGCTCATAAATATATCGACAGTAATTTGAATTAAAATTGCGTTATAATAGAAGTGAATAGATAAAGAATGATCGAACAATTATTAGACTCGCTTTAGCTATAACGGAAGTAACAATATAACACCAAATGATTACGAAAGATCATACCAAGTTCAACAAATTAATCAATAATCACAATATACCTAATGCATCTACCGTGTCGTCTTATTAGTAGGTAAAAGTTATCCGTCTAATACTAGCTACTAAACTTTGTGCGCGTTTACCATGGTAGACGACTCGCAGTTGTACATAAATAAACCTTACTGATTTGGATCATTAAATACCGTTATGTAAAATTATTATAACTGGACAGTCAATAAATCAGAACGACAATGTTGATGATTTAACACAATACACTTAAATCAAATTGCAAGATTAAAGAAATGTAATATATAAAAAAAACTATGAACATTAATATAGATCCACATGAGTAGATTCAGCAGTTAATTAGATTCGCAAAAGTAAGCTGTGCTTACACCGAAACAGTACCGAGTATAGTTATATCAGTACCACACAGAAAACTAAACACGCTGGAAAAACTCTAAAACACGCAATCCAATATACGTTCAAAAATATCAATAACACGCTGAAAACACACGCGTGTAAATATCAGTAACACGCGACTAACATTATGCCGAAAAGATCACAAATATAACCTAAACTTATCTTTACTGGTCCTCGCCGATATCCCCTACGGCCTTCTGCACGTGGACAAGTGCGATGCACCTTGGGACCATAAACTCTCAGTGGCATTTGAGGTAATCCCCATACCTCTATGGCTACAGTTGGTACCAATGAAGCACAACCAAGTGTATTGACTGGCAACTACTTGGTTAGCTAGTCAAATTCTCTTCAAGCAAAGCTCGCTCCAAGCAAAAATAGCTTGCTCCGTATACACAACTCCAAGCACAACAGCTCCAGCCAAAAATAATAGCTCCCAGGAAAACTGGCTCCCGGTAAAACTGGCTCCCAAAAAAATTTACTCCAAGGGAAAAAAAACCTAACTACGTAGGGTTAGTTTGGGTTAGTTGGGTTGGTAATGACGAATTGGGAGCAACAACGCTCTCTTCTACAGGCATTCCTCGAGGAAGGAAACGGCGTACTTTGTTCCAGAATACACTGCACGTGGCAAGTCACAACCAAAAATCTTGACTCTCAGGCAAAAATCAATCCAATCCAGTCAAGTAATTCTCTACAGCAACCTAGTAACTATGCCACTTTTTATCGCCCCAAATAAGTATAATCCCCTTCAGGGTGAATTAAAAATTCTTAAACTTTTCATCAGACATACGCACTACCTCCTAAGAAGGTTTGCCGAAGAGAGAAAACGAAATCCGGCTAAAGACAACTAACTAGATCGTGAAATTCAATGTTAAAAAGCTAGAAAAAACTCGAATCACAGGCCCGTTCCACACTGTCCTGTAATCCTACGCAAAATACTCCAGCCGGTTGTCACCAAATTTACTAACATCTGCAATATGCAATGAAACGTACCTAAGGCTCTATGATATTATGCATTGCTGGTAGGACAAAGAAATCCAACGATAAATTCATCATTGAGCATGACCAAACAACCAACAACGGCGGCCATTTAAAACTCCTGGCATCAACGTAAAAATATCAATCGAACCTAAACGTACCTTTAGCTCCAGCCGATTTTTCTTGCTGAAACATTTGCGACCAAATTCGAGCAACGTTGCCAAGTTAGGGAACAGACGCATTTAATAACATATCCTGACTGCGTATTTTTAAGGCGAAAGCGAAAAACAGTCGTTTAATATCAAAACAAGCATATCAATTAATTATGTATTTTCCTGTTGGCTTGAATCGTAACCACGTCAAAATCACAGGGCAACCGCTTTGCCAATTAAACATCTGGCAACGTTCCAAGAATAACCCTTTTCATTAAACGTTCCGAAGTGCATTATATTACACTCGTCCGTAGGCAACCAACAATTCTTTTAAGGTATATTACCGGCGAAAAAGGAAATTATTCGCAAGGTAAATGATTTAATTGAAGTGCACTGCTATATACTTAAATGTTTTCTTGATAGCGATGTAGAATACGATACGATCTAATGACTGGAATTACGTATATAACTAGCTTGTTTCAGTTTATTCCTCTAACAGCTCGATAAAAGCACTGGTCGTTCAACATTCATGCAAGATTAAGAGTGGCTTAACTGACTTTATTTGACTTCTATCTGTTACATGGTTCTCATGCTAAAATGACATGTAACACGGTTATAAATACAACCTTGTAGCTAAACACAGTTAAATGTTTGTTAAAGTTCCCACGGAACCACTCAGTGCGAGCTTGATTAACTGAGATCGCCGAGATTAAATACAGTTATATACAAGTAATAATAAAAGGATAAATGTTACCTTAATGTCCACAATAAGCTGCTATGAACAATATATTCACTAATTGACGAGCAACGTTCAATGAGCAGTTTACCTTGCAACACAAGGAAAGTCACTAAAAACACTTACTAAGTCTCTCCTTAGCTTCTATACACAATGTACTTCAACTTCTTTCAACTAAGAATGACTCAAGTTGGAGTGAATTAAAAATATTATACTCTCCGGTACTATAGTGGTCAGTATGCCCGCCTGTCACGCGGGAGACCAGGGTGCGATTGCCGGCCGGAGAGCCACAAAAGTAGTAGTTATTGTAGTTCTACGACCATCGAAGTACTACTGCGTTGTCTAAAAAGTGTCGTAGAGTGCACCAAATGTGCATGTTTCGATACCTGGACAACGTTGACGGTATAAGCCATATAACAGGTCACGGTATCCTCACGGGTATATTATAGGCCTAAGCCTTTCGTGGCCTGCAGCACATACGCATAAAAAAGAAGATATGCAGTAATATGCATAAATAGGTAACTTCTTGTTGGCAACGCATTGGCCTCTAGAGTTTATTTTACCTTACAGATTAATTTGCACTGCAAACATCACACTGTATGAGTGTGTACGACAAAACTTCAATATAAAAAGACAGCATGTCAGGGATGCTTTTGTGGAAATTCGGTTTTAATACACACTACAAAATGGATTCTGAAACACGCTATGCAGGTCGCATGGGTAGGCAAAACTCCGTGAAATGGAAATAGTACTTATGGGAAACTTTATATTATAATAGAGCGAGAGAATATTGGCCGAGTGCCAAGAACGCCGTGTACTTTTCGGCTTTTGAGAGAGACTGTAAACGAGTGAGTTTACTTACATGGCCGAGTGCCACAGGGAATGCGAACTATATCGATTTACTTGGTTGAGGATCTGGCAAGAAGTCTTCCATGGCCGAGAGCCACGGAGAGCGAAAACTATGCTTGGCAGAGAGTCGGATAACAAGTTTCCCATGACCGAGTGCCATGGAGAGAGAATACTATCACGACTTACTTGGCAGACAGCCGGAGAACAAGTGATTTCTAGAACGTGAAGAGGCGTTGTCTTTCTCCCTTGGCGCCTGAACTTACCCTCACTACTGACATATCACTTCCGTAAAGAGCAAATAACGTAAATATAGAGAAGTTGTACAAAAACTTAACATCACCGGTTGTCTAAATTAAAATTATGAATTTTAACACAAACCTTATCTAAATCTGCTGGCCAGTTTTTATAAAATTCGATTATTATAGATCGGAATTTTAGGGACCCCTAAAATTATAGATAGGAATTTTAGGTTGGGTTAGGTGGTTATCCTGTAAGAAGCACTGTGATTGGTCGGATGGGTTTCTGCTTGTAGCTGACGCTAGACTTGTGTGTACGTGGATTGTAATTGACCGGCGGGATCAGGCTTCTCACAGCGGCGAGACCCTAGTTATATCTACACATATTACTTTATCTCTGAACTCTGAAGCAATTTAAGTACTATAAAAACTGTTGAATCTTGTTGATTGAAATACTGATACTAAATAATTCGATTATTGCTTTTTTACTTGAGTTTTAATAAACTGATTTGATTACATTTGTACTAAAAAATAATATTGTTATATTGACACCGATACGCGATCTTGACAGTTTTTTTCTGACAGACACCTGCCCTTTTTCTTCTCGGTACGGGTGTCACTGGTGCGCGGTCACATACGCCATTTAGAACTGATAAATAAATAAAGGATGCTCGAACAATAGAGCTTAACAAAATAACAAAAATGTTTTACAGGGTAATGTCCCGAACATACCGGCGGCCTTTGAAAGCTTAAAGTCTTTCAAACAGTAATAAATAATAGTCAATGGGTAAAAGGCACAATTTCTGCACAACACGTTTTGTGACTCCACTGCATGTCTTTAACGTTGCCACCCGCGAAATACCATCATCTCCTGAGTGAAGTTGTAACACCCGTCCCATTCTCCAGTAAAGAGGGGGCAGGTTGTCATCAATCAGCAACACCAATGAACCAATCTTTAATGGATCCTTAGTAGCCTCTTGCCATTTGGAACGCTGCTGCAGGCCGAGCAAATAGTCTCGAGACCATCGCTTCCAGAAGGATTGAAACATTTGTTGCAACTCTTCATAGTGGTTCAGTCTGTTCGATGGTATATTGAGTAAGTCAGTTTGGGGAAGGGACAACAATGGTTGCCCAATTAAAAAATGGCCTGGGGTGAGGCATGTGAGGTCAGAAGGATCTTCCGAAAAAGGAGCTATAGGAGAGGAATTGATAGCAGCCTCCACCTGGGCAAATAATGTGTATAATTGCTCGTATGTAATTTGTTTCTTTCCAATAGCGCGGGTTGTATGGAATTTCGCTCGCTTAATCGAAGCCTCCCATAATCCTCCATGGTGTGGAGCTCGAGGAGGTATAAAGGACCAATCTATAGCGTTCTTTAAAAGAAAATTAGATATCTCTTCATTTTCGATAAATTTAGGGATGTCATTATAAAATCTTTTTAAATCATTGCTAGCTCCCTGAAAATTTGTTCCATGATCACTGTAAATCGTTTTACAGAGACCCCTACGCGACACAAATCTTTTCAAGGCATTTAAGAAACCTTCAGTGCTTAAATCCGTCGCAGCCTCGAGGTGTACAGCCTTAGTAACAAAACATATAAATAGACATAAGTATGACTTAACCAATGCACGATTTTTGAGCTTACCATCCTTAATTAGAAACGGGCCGGCAAAGTCTACCCCTGCTATGAGAAATGGCCGGTTTTGGTTAATGCGATCGAAAGGCAAATTGCCCATTTGGCGAACAAGTGCTTTCGGCTTTACTCTAAAACACGTTATGCAACGATTTAATACATTTCGCACTTCCCGACGGCCTTGAACAATCCAGTACTGTTCTCGCAATGCAGTTAAAACCGATAAAGTCCCTGCATGTAAATGTGTATGGTGCTCATTTAAGATTAAAAGTCTGGTTAAAGGATGTTTAGAAGCCAAAATAATTTGATGTTTACTATCATAGCTTAGATTTGATTTACCAAGACGTCCTCCAACCCTTAAGAGTCCATCTGGACCCATAAAAGGATTCAAAGATAATAGTTTCGATTTTGCATGTATTGGTTTCTTAAGAGTGGAGCATAATATTTCATTAGGATACATTTCCGATTGCGCAATTTTTAACAGTCTAAGCTTTGCATTATTTAACTCTTCCAAAGTTAAATTTCCTAACAAACGCTGATTTTTAGTTTTACAATTATAATGAAATCTAAAACACAAAGCTATAGCTCGATTTAAATGATACCAAGTGGAAAATCGCTCAAAAATATTTAGATCATTTTTTACAGTTGCTAGCATCGAAACATTTGTTTTTAATTCTGGTATTTCGCTAGTAGTAGCTCCAAGGGCAGGCCAAGTGTCAACATGCACGTTTGCAAGCCATTCCGGCCCAACCCACCAGAGTCGCGAAGCTTCCAAGTCGTGAACATTAACACCACGCGATAGCAAGTCCGCAGGATTACTTTGGGAGGGCACATGGTGCCATTGATTTATGTCCGTTTTTGTTTGAATTTCCGAAATTCGACTTGCAACAAACATTTTAAGTTTGCTTGGAGATATTTGAAGCCAGCTTAAAACGATTGTACTATCACTCCAAAAATAAAACTTATCGATTTTTATGCTAATTGATTCTATTATTTTTTTATATAATTGAACCCCTAGAACTGCACTACAGAGCTCTAACCTCGGGATGGTTAGAGTTTTTAGTGGTGCGACTCTTGATTTGGCGCACAACAAATTAGTGAAAACCACTCTATTTTGATCAATAGATCTTAAATATGCACAACTACCATACGCGATCTGAGATGAATCACAAAAAATGTGGAGTTCTATACTTTTCGCGTTTGAACTAATGGTTTGACGTGCGATTTTTAGATTGTTAAGTGATGGTAGTTCTTGTAACAGTTCAGTCCACTGACATGCTATATTTGTTGGTATCCGTTCATCCCAACCCTGTTTACATTGCCATAACTTTTGAATTAAAATTTTGGTGCGTACAATAAATGGTGCGATTAAACCTAAGGGGTCAAATATAGTTGATATTTTTGATAATATACCCCTTTTTGTAAAGCTTATATTACTCATGGTATTATCACGCACTGAGTATGTTAAGTGATCAGATTTAGAGTGCCGCACGATACCCAATGCGCGATGGATATCTCCATCACTGATGTAGTACTGATCTGTCGAATATTCATTTTCAAGAACTTCGGTTTTATTTGAAGACCATTTCCTGAGAAAAAATCCGTATTTTGTTAAAATTGAATTTATCTCAAATTTAAGTTTTTTTGCTTCTTCGACAGTATCTGCGCCAGTTATGAGATCATCCACGTAGAAATCTCTAAGAATTGTATCACTCGCAGTAGAATATTTTTCGCTATTTTCGATGGCCGATTGCTGTAAGGCACGGATAGCGAGAAATGAGGCAGGTCCAGTACCATATGTCACCGTTAATAATTGATAGTGTGATATGTCATCGCTTGGATCCGCGCGCCACACGATACGCTGTAAATTTATTTGATTAGCTGAAATTTTCACCTGTCGATACATTTTAGTGACGTCGGCGGTTAACACGACATTATGCTGACGAAATCTAATTAAAATAGAAACCAACTCATCTTGTAGAGTTGGGCCGATCATAAGAATGTCATTTAAGGACACTCCGCTGGACGATGGACACGATGCACAGTGGGACGGATTCGCTAATTCGCGATCGAAACCTATTGCTTCAAAACTAATAGCTATATTGAGCTGTAATTGCGGTATTACCTTAGCTAACCTAACATAAAATAACCTAACCTAACCTAATCAAGCATAACCTCACCTAAACTGATTGTTTAATTGTGCGGTAATTGTTTTTTTTTACTATAACTGCTTGAAGACTTATTTTGCGGTAAAATAAAGAAAGAATCCACCAAATCTTTAAAGCTCACGTAATTAATTGGTAATCTGGTTAAAGTATGCGCATTTTAAAATTTAAAAAAATGGGAAGTTGTAAAAATAAATAACTTTTCCCTATATAAAACATGTTGATTCAAAAATTAAAATATTCATTCGAATACAACTTAGAATAGTAAAAAATGCTATAGTAATTCTTCCTCTTCATCTTCATCGTCCTCTTCTTCTGCTTCTAAGAATTGTTTCTCATCATCTGCTTCTTCTTCTTCTTCTTCGTCCACACCTTCCTCTCTCTCCTCCTCTTTTTCGACTTCGTCTTCTGTTGTAACAATTAACGATCGCATTTCTGCATCAATAATTTTCACTCTTTATTTTCTACAACTAAAGCTACTAAGGTAAGGGTCAGTGCTGAGCAAAAGCCCATTGAATAGGTCTTCGTTGACTTTTATTACACTAACTTTTCGTGCATATCCCTGCTGATATTTTCTGATATCCTTGTTTTTTTGCTTCTTGGGCCTCTTCTGAAAGTTCACCAATGGGTAGCAGGACATTTTGAACAATAATTGAGCCATGTATTAACAGCTTGTGCACAGATATAGGCATGTAGTACCAATTGTCGTAAATGCCTCAGAAAGTAAATGTGCTGCAGCTACCTTACCAGATTCGTTCAGTTTCATGGCAGTGGCAAAAGACAATTCTTTTCGCTGGTCTTCTTGGAGCGAATGTCTTCTATTTTTCGGCGTTTACTTATAACTGAACACTCATCGAATTCTTTAGATGGTCGGCCGGCTACAATAATTTAAAATTTTAGAGAGAAATTATTTAAAAAAAATACCTTCACCTTTTAATGTAGAGGCTACACTTGACGTAGAAGAGGATCCTTGTAAGCAGCGAATAACTACCTCTGGGAAGACAATTTCTTTCTCTAACCATTTCTGGTATTTCAGTAAAAATCGTTCATTACTTCGGTTCACACTTTTCCAATTCGAGAAATAGGACGCAAAAAATGAATTTCTAATAAATTGCGTCAAAGTTGTAGTGGCATTTGAATTGCCATTTGTTTCAAAGTGCCCTTTCAAAAAATCTAAGACACAGTTTTTACGCTTTTTCATCGTTTCCGATGAAAATTCCATTATTAGTTGATGTATTTTTAACCTTGTTATAGGCATGTTTAATGTCATAAAATGTCCAAAATCACAATAATTAGCACGAAAACTAGCAAAATAAATAAACATAAAATTACACAGAAATCACAAAACACCTCTTCCGCTTTAGAAGAACTGAACTTATTTGGTTTACAGGGCATACCGCATAACATTAATCCCACTACCTGCCCGTTTGGGCATTAATCCCCCCCTGCCCCAAACGGGCAGTTAGCAGCAGCCGCTCTAATTTTTATTCCATTCCTGGAAGTGCAAGAAACCCAAGTACCATTAGTTTGTAATCTATTGGCGTCTATTACTAAACGAAATTACAGATATCTTCTTAGAAGTCTACGAAAAAACTTTTGTTCTGAGAGCGGTTTAAAGGCTAATAATATCAAACACTATCACAACTCTATATATACCAAAATGTAGCCAAAAGATCATACTTTCACTCTGTAACCGAATTAATATAGTATTATTATTCTGCTAGTTTTTAGGAGTCGGCAGATTACCGCTTTTTCGTCAGTAATATTAGCATTAAATGAAATTCAGCGATTCTTTAAAATTTAACAACTTATATCTTTTATTTGGATTCTACAATGCATCTAATTTTTTGTCAGAAGTTTATTGGTGGTCTATTGAATATTATTTGTGAATTTTAGCGTCAAAGGATAAATTAAAAATTTTGGATTTCGATCGCGAATTAGCGAATCCGTCCCACTGTGCGATGCGTCAAAAACAACACGCAAGGAAGTTGTGCTACTATTATCGTTGCTAACACCGTGATGTGGCAAATAAAATATGTTTTTCCCGTTGTTTTCTAGTTCTACGTTTTCCGGTTCGATTTTTTGCATGTGACCCAAGCGTTGGTATTCGTCCATAAAACTTATGTATTTCTCGCGAAAATCAGGATTTTTTCTAAATTTGCGTTCCATTGATTTTAAATGTGTTAATGCGTTATTTAATGAATCTCCGATAGGCCCTACATTTTCTTTAATTGGTAATGACACGATACATTTCCCGTCCGAATCGCGACTAACCGTTTCACTAAAAATTCTCTCACATTCAGTTTCTTCCAACGTATAAAATTTCTTAGCGGGATAATCTTCAATGCGCCAAAAATTTTCCAATTGCATTTCTAACTTTGCGTTATTTAAAGAGAAATTGCATTTTATGCGATTAACGTTTTGCTTTATTGGTAAGGGTCCAGAAATTATCCAACCCAGGACGGTATTTTGAAGAATTGGTAAGTCGGTACCTAATCTTTTTTGTTCAGGTTTCAACAAATTATAAAACACGCTTACACCGATTAACATGTCTATTGGTGCAGGAGAATTAAATCCACGATCCGCTAAAATAATGTTTTCCGGTATTTTTAACGTTGTTTTTTTAAAATAAACACTTGGCAAATTTTCAGTTAATGAATCTAGAACTAAAAGAGAAAGCTCACAGCAAAATTCATTATTACCTAATTTGATTTCAGTTGAAACCCGGTGCGATATTTTACTTTCAGCATTACCTATTCCCACAATTGGAATATCGATATCCGACATTGACAATTTCAACCTTTTTACAAAATTAGTCGTCAAAAAGTTCGCTTGAGATCCGCAGTCTAATAATGCACGGCAATGGTGCCAAATGCCATCACTAGCCTTTACGAGTACTGTTGCGGTCGATAATAAGACTTCCGGATCACCTTCCTGAGTATAATTTACAGATATACCCGTTACTTGACGTGATTTTGAAACCGCCCCGGTAGAAGACGATTCTCGAATTTCGCGCTGAGGAAGTTTGCTGTTGTTTAACGGATTGTTTTGCTCCTTGTTGAGACTGTTTTCATTTGAATCAATATGCAAAATGGTATTATGCTTTTTTGAGCAAACCTTACAACCTCGGGCAACACAATCTTCTGTTATATGATTTTTCCTTAAACAGTTCAAACATAATTTAAGTTTTTCGATTTCTTTGCTCTTGATTCTATTGACATGTTTAGCAATTTCTCACAGTTATAAATGCTATGCTTTTGGTTACAAAAAGGACACTTAAAATAATCGACTTTTTGATAAGACCCGGTACAATATGCTTGATATTTTTCCTTATTTTTATCAGTTTGCTTTTGTTTGTACCCTGAATTTTTGTGTATCAAAAATTCGCTTGATTTTAATTGAACTTCTGAAGTTTCTAACAACTTGCATCTATCCGATAGAAAATTTAATAAATGTGATATATCCGGAGAACCTAAATTTTTATTAATAATAAGCTCTTCCCAATGACTTATAGTTCTTGAATCTAACTTCGTTGTTATTAGATAAATTAATAAAGTTGACCACTGTTCGACAGGTTCCTGTAAAATTTTTAATGCCCTGTATCTTTTTTGAAAGTCATCTAAAAAATTTCTAAGGCTATACCCTCGAGAGACGCTAGGAATGTCAAACAATGCCTTGACATGATTTTTTATTGTTAACGATTTATTTTCAAACCTCTCTTTTAAAAGGCTCCATGCAAGTTCGTAATTATCTTCGGTTACCCTTATTGACTCTAATACCTTTGCTGCGCTGCCTTTTAAAGACCCCAAAAGATAATAAAATTTACGGATGCTATCAATAGATGTATCATTGTGTACCAAGGTAACGTATAAATCATGAAATTGATCCCACTTGTCATATTCCCCGTAAAACTTCATTAATTCGATAGAAGGAAAGCTTTTACTAAACGAAGCTGCATTATTATGAGTAGAGGAAGAAACATTCGTAGGTATAGTTTGATTTTGCATTGAATTTACATTCGCTACTACATTTTTCTGATCGAAGAATTTTCGAATAATATCGGTAGCACAGCCCGTTACTTCATAATATTTATCTTCAAATGCTTCTCGCTCCTTACTATTTATGTTAGATGGCTCAAGCAACTCTAGTTCTCCCTGTACCTCATTAAATTCTTTTAAAAGATTGCTCTCCACGTTTTTTAAACGTATTTCTAAATTTACTATTTTGTCATCCGTAAAATTATCTACAAATGATGAGAACCGCGTAAGAGTACCTTTTACCTGTCCTCTTATGGTTTTTAATTGTTTAATTCGTGAAATCACATCGCCAGTAGGCTCAGAGCCGCTTTCATTCTCGCTATTAATCATTTTCGTTATTAAAATGTAATGATAATCCGAAGAACACGACTAAACGATAACAAAACCCACACAACGATTGTTTACGATACGATTTATGACATTTATGTTTACGGTATCTCTAAACAACACCAAGCAAAAACCACAATATTGCCCAAGAAAAGCCAATATCTAAAGAAAGGAAAATTTGGAGGAAAATGCTTTAATGGGTAGGAAATCGATTAATATGGAACTGACTTACATTAACCTCGATGACCAATAGAGCTTCTATTGATTCTTGTTTCTCGATTCTTGCTTGAATAGCTTGCACTGTATTTTTCATAGGTTTATAACCCATTCGGCTGAAGGACCATGTTGAATCTTGTTGATTGAAATACTGATACTAAATAATTCGATTATTGCTTTTTTACTTGAGTTTTAATAGACTGATATAATTACATTTGTACTAAAAAATAATATTGTTATATTGACAACGATACGCGTTCTTGACAGTTTTTTTCTGACAGACACCTGCACTTTTTCTTCTCGGTACGGGTGTCACTGGTGCGCGGTCACATACGCCATTTAGAACTGATAAATAAATAAAGGATGCTCGAACAATAGAGCTTAACAAAATAACAAGAATGTTTTACAGGGTAATGTCCCGAACAGATGGATATCGACATATCCCCATCCACAATTTTCATTAGTATCACTCCATTTGTGAATACGAGATTTGGGTTTAT
>MU189753.1:506-49215 GCA_016904865.1 Pissodes strobi | reverse complement strand
TTAAAGGCTGATACTTGAATGAGGACTTATGTGCTAGACCAACATTTATTAGTAATCGTATCGTTTTGCCTAATGTTCTTAAAACACCTCTGGCAGGTTCAGATCGCGGCTAACGACTGAACTTGCTTAATGAATATAATACAAATATAACTATTAGTAACTCTGTATTATGCGAAAGAGAAAATGCTAAGTCAATTGGCAATGATCTATTTCAATACTTTTCACTTCAACTCTGTTCCTTATCTATATTAATGACCTGCTGGCCGAAACCAATAAACCTCTTTACAGTTTTGCAGATGGTAGTACCCTTGTCTCCTAATTTAGATCAGAAAAGCCTTTGCCAACCACTGGGACTTATCGCCGTGGGCACGAGGAGATTACAACAATTAATCGAGATCTGAGAAAAGTTTGAACTTGGGGCGACAGAAATTTGGTCCAGTTCAATGCAGCAAAACCCCAAGCAGGCACGTTTAACAAGAAAGCCAACACGGCGGGCCCTGGCATCATTATGACAGGATTGACCATTCCTTCATCCTCGTCAGTCGGGTTACTGGGTGTTTCGGGCAACAGCAATATGTCTTGGAATGACCACGTTGCTAACATCGCAAAGTCAGCCTCGCAGAAACTTGGTGCGCTATGCTGCAACAAAAAACTCTATACATCAGCAGCTGCTCTTTCTCTACAAAGCCAAATAAGACCGTGCTTAGAATATTGCTCACACATCTAGGGTGCCGCACCGAAGCACAACCTAAAGCTGCTAAATTCCATTCAGAAGAGAGCTGTGCGTCTCGTTGGCGACCGAAAGTTAACTCGAATCAGCCATAGGGCAACATTTAACTGAAAAAGTGCATCTCGTGGACCGGTGCGTGGATTTAAATATGCTTTGAAGAGAAATAGACTAAAAAATGGAACACCACAAGTAGCAAAATACACTCAATAATAATTCTGTTTAGAAAATCCCCGGGTTTATTAAGAGACATTGGAAGTCATAAATCAGATACATAAACAATTACTGTGTATAATGCAAGACTAGATATTTGGAATGATAATTTACTAAGCGACCGAAATCTGGCATAGGAGGGCAAACACATACAAGCAGATTTTGCAAAAATCTATTTGACAAAAAAGAAGGTCCAACAAAGTAATTGATATTGGCTGCTTTGTGAATCATTCCTTTCACAGGAAAGATTCTAAATAAGAAACCTGACTTCAATTAGGGTGTGAGTTTTTGCGAAAAATTTGGTCAGAATGTAAGGGTACATGTAAATTGGTTTCCAAACTAAAAAGGGTGAAAAATAATTTGTAAATTTTTTACATTACATTTTTAGTTTACCTGACCTTTATGTGTAAATTGGTTCCCGAGATTTACTTAATAAAGCACGGTTTGATTTTTATAAATCTGTTTATTATACATGCAACATAGTGTTCTAAATTAAAAATAGCAACTGATACAAAATAATAACCTTCCTAATTTCAATCTTTAGTAGTTAAGAGCACAGTGAAAAGAAACACATTGAATAAAATGTAGTCGACTAATTTCCTTTCTTGAATAAGATTTTATCATTTTGTCTATAAATTTTTGGCGGTTCTTGACTTTACTATTATGTATTTTAGCCGTAATATAGACGTTTTGTAATTTTACATAATTTTCAGTTTGAAATTCTTTAAGTTTTTCCAAAAAAAATAAAATGTTAGGATGTGTTTTATAAAAAGACGCATTGAAATGTTTGTGAAAAGATTCACAGGCTTTAGTAGTACGCGTAAGTTCAGCTGAGTTCTGAGCCCAAACGTAAGGTGGAAAGAGAGAATCTTGTGTTATATAATAATTATCTATTAAATAATCTGAATACTTTTGAACATTTTCGTCTGTTGGTGCTAACATCATGAGGACTTAAAAATGTAAGACCAAAAGTCATTCGTCGCCACCTACCAATTTCAGAATTTTTGTTTCTATATTCGGGTGTAAGGCCGTATTCTTGAATTTTTCTACACCACGATTGGGCAAGGTGAAATCGTCACCCGATTATTTCTACTGTAGGAAAAATTTGCACCACTGCTTTATGGATGGCTTGCTCAAAATCAATAACTATTTTCGAAATTCTTAATGTAATACCATTATCCTTACAAATATTGATTATGAAGTTGAACAGATTCGTATACGTTTCTGTTCGCTTATTTGGTAACAATGAAAAAAATAATGGAATATAATGCCCGTTACAATAACCATGTAAAGTAAAAAAATTGGCAGATAAACTGTGTGCAATAATTAAATTTACCATCTACCATCTAAATAAATATGTGTCACTTTTTCTAACATTTGAATATTAGATTGACACGAAAATATCCCAATTTCTTCAATTTTACTGTTACAGAGTAAAAACTGCTCACCCCTACAAGTTTGGATGTTTGCCTTGTCAAGGAAGTCAAAAGTTTCCTGGATGTTTTTGGTAAACTTGGCTGCATTTTTCTACGAGTAGTATGGATGTTTCTTCGGACACAAGCAACGTCAGATGTAACAATTGTGGATGGCAGATTTTCTTAAAGCACTCTGCGAATAATCTTCGCAGGTTTTTCGGATAGGTCCTCTACAGCTTTTCGTTTGCAGGCATTATTAACGATATGACGGTTTAAATCCCCCACAACGGCATTATGGGAATGTTCTTGTATATGTTTAGTGATAGTTATATTAATGTCACCTTCGCACAAAGTAAGGACAAATGATTTGCACTTTCTATTTGTGCAAGTCCATCGCTTCTCACCAGTTTTCAGGGGCTTTGGAAACCATATTTATAGTTACTAATAACTATTAACTGTTTTCCTCGCTCACTTGAAATTATTTCGAAATTCATGACGAAAATACAACACAACATTAAACACAAGTGATAGCCACAGAACAAAGATGCAAACTAAAACTTCAATATCTTTACAATTCCTTCACACCCCTAATATAATTTATTACGCCCTCAATTTGTTAACGGGAACCAATATACCAACGACCTTTTTGGGTTTGGGAACCAATTTACATATTATTAACAGGTGTTTCAAACTACCCTTTTATTTGCCACCTGCCGGGAACCGATTTACCACCACCCGAATGTAACCTGAAGAACTTTCGGAGAACTAATTTTAATGTTGTGTTTATTATCGAATAGATAATTTCAGTTTAATATACAACATCTAAGTTGTATATTAAACTGAAACTATCTATCTTGTGTTAAATGCTGAACGCTTGGTACACATGTTATTGGTTGAAAATAGTTAGCTTTACGTTAGAAAATCTACAATTGCTACTATTCCTGTTCATTTTTTTTATATCAGATATATTTTGCACTTGCCCATTGCATTTAGTATTTAAAAGATTCAATAAATAATTTACTAAGTAAGTAATAGAATGCTAGATATTCCAATTATCATATATTCAACTATGTTGGAGTTTGGAACCTTCGCCAAAATGCACTAAACAGAGTTTTATAGTTCATCATCCCTGATGATACTAACATGGTTAGCGAAACGCGCGTCGAGTGCAAAAATGTTATTTCCGTATTGTGGATGAAAGTCTGTTTTATCCACAATCATGTATTCAAGTTATATTTGGATATTAAATCGAATGCTTGCCATTGAACCATCAGGAATAGACTCGGGCATAGAGTAAATAAGATAATGCTGGTTGGCAGAGTACTGCTTTGGTTTTCTTTGATGCTAAATAACAAATGACTTTTTGTAGAAATAGTAATTTGAGAAAGAATTACTTGTCAGATTGGCCGCGTGCCTGTAATAATCATCAGAAAAGGAGTTAATTCCAAACTGAATTATCTAACTTGCTTTAATGTAGTTAATCTGTCTGTGACAGGAAAAAGACCTATCATTGCCACCTGTTACCACAATAATATAAGTTTAATCATTAATAATCTGAGACGATATTGCCATATTTTGCAAATCATTAATTATGCGATTTTTTTAGTTGGGATTAACAAAAGATATTGAAAATACGCTAGTGACAAATCTATTGTTTTTTATCATCCATAGGCATAATAGAAGAAGTGTTCGATCACAGCCCACTTTAATCCATAGGGAGTATATACGTACGCGGAACAGTTGAACCGTCCATAATCAAATGGATTTAATTCTAGATTAGATGCAGAATCACAGCGGAAATCGGGAGCGATTTAGCGTCCGTGGCATCTGCAAAAGACTGCCCACAAGAAGAAGTCATATCCATTCTGCTTTAGCTAATGGTGTCGATTACCTACTAACATAAATAAAAAAACTCTGGTTTCAATACTCAAGATTACGCAGATGACCTAGTAGTTGCACTAAAGGACAAGCACGAAGGCGATATCAAGTATGAGCCCTTAATAGTATTGTAATAAACATGAGTCGCAAAAAAGGACTAAATATCAATTCTGGCAAGATGGTTCTAATAACATTTCCTAAAAGCAGAAAGCTTAACATTAAGGTGCCTACACTTAACGGTTACAAACTGATCTTCTCTAGCAAGGTTAAATACGTAGGATTTATTCTGGACTCCAAACTCTTCTGAAATCAGCATATTGGATAATAATTAACAAGGCAAGAGCCGCATTATGAGCGATTCATTATCTACTTGATAAGTCATGGGATATCAAACTTACAATCGTCTTACTTAACTATGATGGATGCCACCGAGGAAAACAAACTGCAGAAAAATGCAACGGCTGGCCTGCCTCAGCAATACTAGGGCTATGTACACATGCCCCATAGCTGCAATGGAACTACCGATCAAAAGCGCCATACAAATATATTAAACCAGCAAACTAAAGTCAGGGACACTTTATTGAACACATAAGAATATTGGACAAAGTCCATCTGCAAACCTGAAACATTTCAAAGGACTAAGCTCTAACAAATTTTGATTTTGAAACGCCATTTAGGGTGGTCATTTAACACCACCGAGCAGAACTTATAGCAAAATCTAATATACAGATGGATCCAAGATGAATGAAACTATAGAATATTACAATCCCTTGACAAAACTCTATAAATATTCCAGATAAAAATGCATGTATTCTGGAATGCATCAATGAACGCATTAAATGAGCTAAGTTAAAAAAAAATCTGAGATCTTGAACTTTCGAGTCTAAAGTTGCCTGGGAGTGCAAAAAGACCATAAAGCAACCGACCAAATGACCTTAATGTGGATGCAGATGCATAAGAGTTTGACAGCAGTCTTACTCGAGAAGCAGCCGAAACACTATTTAACAGACCAGAACCATTCAGTGGCTTCCACAAATGCTACCTAATGACGGATTTAAAAGCGTGTAAAGAGGAACAAAAAGAATCTTATTGAAGCAATACATCAAGCCAGAGCAAGCGAAAAAAATTTTTGAGTTACTCGGAAAGAACGCCAAAAGGATGATTTATTTTTTCACTGGGCATTGCTCTTTGAAATATCATCTGAAAAACATGGGCAACGTTGGCAGCAAACACTGCTGATTCTGCAGTGAAGGCACTGAGACTAGCGAACATCTTTTGTGAGAGTGCCCCGTACTCTCTGGAAGCAAACATAAACATTTTGGAGATGATAACAAAACACCAAACGAACTTTCCTATCTATATTGGCTTCTATCAAAACAGAGTGACGGACAAAAGATCTACTTGGATCGAGGTGAATAAAGACCTTTAAATGGAGAAGCGACTATCAAAAAGCGATCCCGGCAAATCTACAATATCTTAATATTAATATAGTTAATTGTTTTGTATCCTTTACTAAGGAATAAAATGCACGTAGTCATGATTTACTCATTCATACGGTTCATTATATTGGTTTCGGTATAGAAAGACAGAATATGACTAGATTTTTATGGATGAAAGGCAGCAAATGCCTGTTAGTAAAAACTTTCAGACCAGAGCAATAACTATAGAGTCTAAAGTGCAATTAGGTAGTATTTTGGCTCCATTACTTTAACTACTTCAAGAGTGATCATCTAAACTTAGAAATATGTAAATATCACTTATAGGTAACCAAATGAATGTATGTTTAAATATTGGTAAAATTGACAGCGATTTAAATTTAATCAACTCTGACCTCGAAAAATTTTCACCTAATCCATCTAAGTCTAATCTTATTCACTTTAATCTAAATACCAATATTTATGATAACAAACTTCCTTTTGCAAAGCAATATTAAATTTATACTAAAAACTGCATATTCATCTTTAAAATCATATTCAATGAAAAATATTTTCTGGCCTGAAAAGCAAAGGTGTTAGTTTGTTATTCTCAGGTATTACCATGGTTGAGTGAATATAATCCAGTCTTCAGAGTTTGCCCGTTTAAAATTATATCAGAAAAATTTGGCTATAAACTTGTGTTTAGTATGTCTCATGTAGCACTTTCGGGTCAAAAACATATTTCATACATGTGGCTCCTACTTTGAGCATCTTAAGTAGAAGAAAACCTTTATATAATTTTAAAAGATTGGACTATACCTTGACATCTAAATAGAATCTCATTAAGGAAAGTTGTTTATGTCCAAACTCTTTATGAACTGGGTATGTTCACGATATTTGTTTAGGAGATTTTTTTCCGAAAATATTGCATGGCGTCGCGTATGAAAAAATATGATTTTACTCTCCCTGGCTGAAAATATAAAAATACCCACTGAATTACAGCATATTTATTTACCCAATTTTTCTTGGGCTACAGATTGTTAGATAATGCATGGTTCAAATTATTTTCATAGTGAAAAATATTAAATTTAATTAACTGAAACAAATTACATGTATATTTTTTATGCAAGAATTGTTTTTTATTACATAGCTATTTCTTTTCCCATTTTACATATTTTTGTCATTTTATTATTTTAGTATATTCAGTTCTCTATTATGTCTTGTGTGTATGTACACATTTCATATGTAACAGCAGGTCCTCTATAGTTATCTTTATTTTGCACCACATACCTACATTGACTGTGTATCATAAGAAATAGATAACGTCGTTATAACTAGGCCACTAGAGATAACATTAATGCTGTGCATAATAGTTACTTTGCTACTAAATCAGCAAGCAGTCATATATAATAACTAATCATTATTATTTACGGAAATAAGAATAATTACAAAGTAGTATAACACGAGCATACCAACATGCAGACAACTTTATACCAGCTAGATTGCAACAACACTTCACGTTGTTCACAATCGCCAATATTTTTTACTCGATGCATTCCGCCCCCAATATAGATATAGATACTTAAATGCCAGTTACATAAAGGTGAAAGTGATCTATATTAAATTCTCATTTTCAGACTTATAAAATCGAAGCCCGTACGGCAAATGTAACATGATTTCCCTTTCAAAAAAATTGCTTCTAATGATTTAACTATGCGTGTTTAAATATTTATTTCCTGAATTTAATTGACCAATATTAATATTGAATTTTATACAAACATACGATCGCACATTAGGCGCTATGTTTGATGGTTTTTTAAATCATTGTCATACTTAGTGCATCAGTGCGAACTTGAAGGATAAATTAGTAAATTACTTTTAAAAATGTATTTATGATTTTATCTGATTCATTTAGCTGTGAGAATAAATTAAAATCTGAGGGCAGCTTGGTGCCAAAGGCCTGAGCCTTTCGTCAGTATCTTAATTTTGTCGTCGAAGATACATGACCAAGTCGAAGGCACTGAAATTGTTTCTCTATACGTGAAGTTGCAACGATCTGATTCTTCTGAAAAATTCATAACGACCACTTAATGTACCAGCTCAATAAATAAATAAATGGGAAGACCTTCTTTGGGATATAGCTAGTGAAATTATGCTCCAGAGCAAATGCCAGTGACAAGTCTTGTAATCGCATAGCGCGTAATATCTTCAAAAATTTACTAATCTACTAGGTTTTCTCGCAAGATCTTTCAACCGGAAGAGATTAACAGTAGGTATGTTTTATATATGATCTATTTAGCTTTCTTCTAGCCTGAAACGTCGGACTGCTTTTTGTGTTGTTCAAAAATGTTTGTACAAACGCCCAGTTTCATGTTTCCTCACTATTGTATATTGTATAAGCCCTTGCAGAGTTTCATTTATCTCTTAACTTCAATTATTAAGTGGCGCATCCCATGTAAATTCAAACACCCAATAGAACTTTCAATAGGCGTGGTTGCAAGTTTCTTCAATATTATTGCTTATTGTATAACCCTTGGCAGAATTTTCATTTATCTCTTAAACTTCAATTATTAAGCGACGCATTTCATGCCAATTCAAACACTCAATGCAATTGTCATAAGGCATAGTATTATTTTTTCATAAGTTAATTTTTAAGTCGATTTTATTATCGGAAGTAATTGCACAAGTGCACCAAAATTACCGATAATTTTGCATGACAGCGTGTTGTCTAAAAACTGCATGAGTTAATTTTCATATTTTGGAGAAAGAGCCCGACACCGAAGGTGCAAAATATGAAAATGACCGAATGCAGTTTTTCTAAGACAACACGCTCGAATGCAAAATTTTCTGGTTATTTTGATGCACGAGTGTAATTCGGGGGAATATTTCCCGAATTAGGACATGGTTTTAAAAAAATACATTTTTATTCTTTTTTTAATACAAAAACGTACATGTAACTGTAAACAAAGTACAAAGATGCAAAAAAACGATTTTTTTAATCCGAAACGAGACATTTTTAATTATACCTATATATTCACTAGACTTTGACGTTATTTATAAATTGTCGCTGTCAAATTTTCAATGGAATTACCATAGATACGTACGAGGCAATTATCGCTGTGCTCTTTCGGCTTCTACAGTGCAATTATCGCTGTAATTTTCCGAGAATTGCACTCCTCTAATGGGATTTTTTATACATGAGGGAAATATTCAGCTAAACATTTTCTGTAAGAGTTCCAGATTACTGCTTCTTCTTATTCTTCTTCCGCAGCCTGTTACTGTCCACTCCTGGGCATAAGCCTTTCCAAGTGCCCTCTACTTGTCTTTATCGCTTGTCTTCAGATACCAATTTGTACCCACTACCTCTTTGAAATCGTCCATCCATCTTCTGGCAATGTGACCCACCTAAACCCATTTCAGAGTTGCAATCCGACGTCCTCCACCTTTGTTCTTAGGCATAATTCTTCTTTTCTGATATGGTTTTGGAGGCTAATAATAAGCATAAGCCTGTCTATCGAGCATTGCATTGCTTTTCGTATCCCGTTTTTAGGTCAAAACCGCTGTTTAAGACTTTGATTTATTTTCAATTTTTGGTTGATGGAATAAAGTATATTACCTAATTTTCTGTCATAACCCACTCTTCTTCTCTCTGGTGGCCCATTCTTCTTTTTGAGCCTTATCATGTTTTAAAGATATGCATATTCGTTGAAACTTTGTCCCCCATAGTTATTGGAGCTGGTTAAGATTTTGGTCCTTGTTATGTTCACTTCTTTTTTCGAAGCCGATTTTAGATTCGATATCTTTTCCTTTATCTCTGACATATCGTTATTAATCAGATCCATGTCATCCGCAAAGCGGAGGTGGTTTAAATGTAGATCGTCGATATGTATCCCTTTGTGATCCCAGTTTAGCTTTTGGACCTTTTTTCCTCGTTAGATGTCAAGTCATCTTCCAAGTTTATTTGTAGTATTGCCTTATCGTAAAAGATTTGAATTAGGTTTTTGTATCTTCTATCGACAGAGCCAAAATCTTTACTGTAGTTGGTAGATGCTAAGTAGAGTGGAATATTCTATCCATTCATACCTAGTCTTCTGATGTTTTGTATGTGTCCTATACTCGTAGTGCCACACCTTTTATGGAATTCTGCTTGACTAAGTGGTTGATAACTTACAAATTAATTGAAGAATCTATTATTGATAACTGTTATAAGTAAGGTGTATGAGACGCGAAAAACAATTTGAGCATTATTCCAGTTTTCGGAAATCGTTCCACTTTGTAGTCATTTGTTAAAAAGCATGTTTAAAGACTACACGGTAGTAGTTTCTTTATTTTTTGATAATGCCATCCTCCCCAAAAGCACGACCATTTTTTATTTGGGGGAGAGCCGCTGCTATGATTTCATCATGTGTAATAACAAGTAGATATTCTGAGTCAACGTTTGTATAATGTATGTTTTTTAAATTAGTGAGTGTAGGTTTTTTGAAAGAAGGTAAGGATTTGTAGTGTCGCTCAGTTATTTCAGTAATATCATCTCCCCCACATTTTATTTGGCCATGTTCACCTTTCAGTTGGTGTATTCGTGCTTTCCGATCAAGTTAAGTGTTGTTAGAAGCTGCGTGTTCTGGTGTTTTCTACAAGTTCTGTATTGTGATTTTTAACATAGCTCTCATACTTAATGGTTAATATCATTAATATATGGGTCAATAATCCTAATACATTAATTGTTTTAGTTCAACTTAGTTAAATCTTATTATATTCCATTGCAAGCACGAACAATTTATAAGTTACTAGGTCGTCCTCTCTAACTCGTTTCAGATATTCCTCTAGCTTGATTTATTGAAATGCTTTGCCTACATGGATTCGTTTATGGTGCATTGCAATAAACAAGGTGTTTTTAAATAGATGTCTAAATATGCAATATATGTTTGTATGCCTGATTTAGGACTAGAGAATTCCATATATGTCCTAAACTGTTTACCTAGTGAAAAGCAGGATGGTGCAATATTTTTTGTACTTTTCAATAATTTCTCTGGCCGTTCTCGATATAATGGACCATGATACGAATAGTATAGAAATATCACCAGGAGCACTTTTCAGAAAATTTATGGTATGTACATAAATGTTGGTCGAATATTTGCTTAGAGCCCTTCCAGAAAGTCTAAATGGATAATCTATCGCTACCTTCATGAAGAACATCTGCCAATATTGCGCGCTGATGGCCCACAGTTATTGAGTGTGATTCATGCACCATGTTGCACCTGCTTAGCAATTTTGCATGTAAATATATCGATTAGAGTTTTAACAATCGCTGAATAGGCAGAGAAACGAACGTGCTTTAAATATTATAAAAATATTTCCAGGAGCAGTTTTCAGTACATTTTTGTTGTATACTTGTTGGTTGGAGATTTACTGAGGACCATTTTAGGAAGGCTAAATAGTCTATCTGTCGCTGCTTTCTTGAAGGACATCTGCAAATCTTGCTCGATACTTGCCCCAATTTTTGCCTCAATTTATTGAGCCCACAAAAATATGATTCATGCACAATGGTGCACCTGCCCATTTTGTTATTCTGGCTTGTGAATATATGAATCACAGTTTTAACAAACGCTGTAGAGTGGGGAATCTTAATCTTGGCCTTCCAGGTCCACAGACTTCATCAGTTTAGATTGATTTCTGCGGGGTTATCTTAAGTAAGGATCTAGATTTTTTACAATCCTGTTAATTAGAAGCACTTCATTTCGTAGAAATTTTAACACATGCTACGACTGAGTACATCGTAAATCAATACAAATCAGCTGGTTCGTATAAGATTTTATGTGAATAAGCTAGCATTGTTAAAAAAATAATTAAATATTTAAAACAAACCAACCAAAAGTTGCAAAAGAAATCAGAGAAGAATATCATTGGGAATCAAGGCATGTATTTTTTCCAATAGGACAATGACCTTAAAGATGCCGCAAAGATAGAACGCGAATAGTTGATCTATAACGTGCAATAACATCGAGAATATTAACCCCATCGAGCATTTGTAGGATTGACTAAAATGGCATATTCGCAAACACAATTTTTCAAAATAGAGAATGGTTTAAAAATAAATAGAATATGAGGCAAAAAATATTTATATTTTGCTCTTATTACAGAGGTACTTTTAAACTATAACTGATACTGTTGCTTGAATAGTATTGACACTCGCTGATGTCGTTTTTACTTCTTATGCTATTAAAACAATATCGTTGCAAACACTACTTTTTCCCTTGTTAAATTGAACTTTGATTCAATTTATCTCGGGTAACTATATAAGTCGAGTTCGTATTTTGTTAAATAGACTTTGATCAAGTTCGTCTAAATACTTATTTTCAAAAAATTCCCAATCAATCTAAGAAAATCCGTAGTCTATTTTTGTTAATATAATTGAATAAATAACTATAAACTAGACATTGAGAATACATCATATTTTATTGCAGATACGTAAAGTTTTCACGGTTTTTGATTAAGCGAACTGACGAATAAAAGTTTGAGAGCCTCATAAATCTTGATAGTTCTGCCGTAAGGGAGAAAAAAGATTATTGTCGTAGGCATTTTATGTTGACAAAAGGGTTCCGGAATAAAATTTTAACAGACAATATACTGTTTACCCCTGGAGTGTTCGAGAACTTCGAGCTGAGAGGATAATTGAAAAATATCTTCTTGTTTTAACTCTGTTTCTTTATGACAGTCATTTAGTGTAACCCTACTTAATCAGGCATGCCTAGTCAAAAATTTTAGATGGAGTATATTCACTTTTCAACTGCCAAAGTTCTTTCTCCCTACGTGTGATTTTGTAGTATGGCATAATTATAAGCGCCAATAATTGGTGTCAGAGTTAATTTCAATAATAAAATTCTTTTATATTTTAGAGCAAAGTTCTCTCATAATTGGGGTTATGATGTCTATACCTAAATTTATTAGCAAATTAACTATTTATTTGGCATCTTGGAAGAGTCAATATAACATATACGTTGGTAACTGTAAAATATGTAGGCACTGCTCTTATAGAAAGTAAGTCAAATAGGATCAGAAGTGTTTCTTTTTATAGTAAGTCCGTAGTAGCAGAGTGTATGTATTAAGCTATTCGCTCTAAAAAACGATTTATCTCCCACTTTTTTGTCACAAGCTGAATTTTTCAGGGATGGAAGTACATGATAAGATAACCCTTATTCCGGAGGTAGTAGAAAATTAGACGGTGCAAAAGGGTACTATCGTCAAAAATCGAGATATAGATACCACCGTATAGAGAAAAAAATACTTAATTTTTGGTCCAATGCACAATAAGGTTTTTGTGGAGGGTATTTTTCTATAATTATTAAAAAAATTATTTGCATTACCCCTTATGGCCGAAAATAGCTTTTTCTCCTCCCTGTATTGTAAACAACCCATATTGACACTGTTTTGAAGGACATAAGTGAGAATTACCAAAAAGGTATCGATTGCCCTTGACGACGGTTGTAAGTCAACTTACCGCCCTTGGTAATAATTTATGCCACCCTGTATTCATTAACTTTAAACTACAAACATAGGAGATACCTTTAATTTTTTTTTAATCTACAACGTGAAGCTAACAATGATTTATTAAAATGGGCCGGCGCTACCGGTTGGGTACGTTCCCAAGTATTCCAAAGTACCTATGAAATAGTCAATGTTTCAAATTTTAAAATATAAATTCCAAGTTCAAAATAGGTATGTTCTAACGTAACGTAAATAGAATATCAACCACATAAACCTACTAGTAAAAGGAAATATAGGGAAGACACTAGGTTTCTGGGTTTGGTAGCGTTTACAAGGCAACAAAGCTTACAACTCAAGTAAATTAAACTAAGGACCAAAATACAAATAATCGTGCACAATCAATCCCAGAAGCTAACGTAAACAGAGGAAAGCAAGGATATACCCTCTAGTAATTAGGTCAACAAAATCCACTTGCCATAAGATATAGATAGAGAAATGCATTTAAATTAGCATTTACTAAACTCATGCGAATTATTTATCTAACAAAATTAAGAAACCATTTAAGTAAAATTTCAAGTTAAATTAAAAAATATTGAGAAGCACGTTTCAGGAACAATATTGATTTTAGACTCGACCATTTACTCAATATTAAATATTTTATTTCATTTAACGCAAAGACATGTGTGACAAACTTTTCCATTTCAGAATGACATAAAGTGAGAGGCATTTGTCAAAATAGGTGGTCAAAAAATTACCACTATGTATGGGGACATATTGTTGGATTACATCCACGATTAACTAGGGAATTATTATAGTACACGATGCAATATGATCAATATATTATTATGATACCATTATTAGATGTAGCTTATTTGGAATTTTCATCAATCTTTAAATCTAGCACACACAAAATATTAGTTCTTATTCTTGATAGAAAGGTGAATAAAATTTATAGGAAATTCACCAGGACGACGACGCGCGACGTGTTAACGATTCTAACAGTGACATATGGAGCAAGCAATTTTCCGTTTGTAGTCTGTTCTATAATATTGGACAATAAATGTTTAGAAGATCTTAGGATCGCTGATCTGCAAAAACGCTTACCATCCTTAATCACACCTGCGCCTTTCTCAATGACTATAAAAAATTGGGATATAGAAAAAATAATGATAATGAAAGATGAATCGGGATGTTTTATATTCCAATGTTATTATGATATTTCTGTTTACAGCGATTATGGTAACAATGTTTTGATCTCGTTCAAGAGAATGACAAACGACGCAACTTTTTGAAGAAATAATAAAATGATTTAATTTTTAAGTATATGTAGATTTTTCGTGTTTTAATTTTCAATATTTATTTTCTCAATAATCCAATAATAAATGATAATTACGTGACATGTAGCTTATTTCAAACCAAATCCCAAAACATTGCCGGGAGCATATACGTAAACTGCAGACGCGATACGACCTCGACATAGGGCGATCCTAATATAAATGAAGCTGTTTTTAATGCTTTAGTGTTGGTTAGTTTTGGTTGATTGCGCCGGAAGCGAGCGGAGGGCCAGGCATGAAGTGTTCAAATATTTGAAGACGAAAGGTAACTTGGGTATTATATCTAACATTATTTATATTACACTCGGCATATGGCAGAATCTTATGCGTCTGAAGTTTACATATATGCAGCCGGGGAGCCTTGTTTATTATTATGATCTTTATAACACACAGTCATGAATTGACCACTATTTATGACAAATATATTATAGTAGCCCAAAAAATATTGCATTAAACTATATATTAAAATCTCGGAATTCTTTTTCCGGATCAACCAATGCAAAATCATGCTATAACAAGCCTAATGTGTAGAATTAATAGCACATAAGCTATATAATTCTCACACCTGCTTTGCATGTAGGAGACGAAAGTATCGCCTCTGGACCCACTCAATAGAAAATGTTAAATATGCAATTTAAAGCTTAATTATCATGTTTTTAATTATCTGGCGCAACTTGGTAATAAACGAGACATTACTTTTTCTTTAAGGACCCATATTTTTGCATAATTTAACATGTTGGCATAAAGATATGTAAGACATTTTCTATAAGTCTGCTGCAGATAGCAGTTCTAGTATTGGGACGTTCTCAGGTTACTGATAAAATCTTATAATCCAAATTTTTATTTTGCACCAATAATTTTGGCAAAAAAATTGTTTTGTATCAAATGATGGAAAATAATGATGATATGTGGCAATTTAACATTTTTTCACTTGGTTGAGGATAAATAAATGACCATATCCATCAAATTTAATATCCAAACTGGCTTAGCCTCCCCACAATTTCGATCGTTGTCGTCCTGTCTTCTCTAAATCACAATTAACTATAAAAAAAAAATAGTAATTTTTATCAGATATACATGGTTGATTTTTCCGCGAATACCCAGTAGAGAATCACATTCATTTGGAAATGCTATCTGACAAACGTTCCAGATATTTACTCCGGAAATGTCTATTAGTTGAGTAAGTACATCCATTACCACTCTCTGGACTTTAATATGATGGTAAAGGACGTGTCGTGTCAAAATTAGAACTGGCGAAAAATTTAAATTTAGCTACTTCACCCTATATAAAGGTCATGATCATTTCTCTAGGGTCTTTATGTACGATATTATATGTAGATTCTGGTCAAGTATCTGATTTTTCTACATATGAAAAAAATTTGAGAAAAAAAGTAAAATCCTTTATTTATTTTTTCTGCAAATCGAGATTATATATTTTCCTTCAAAAGTCCATTTTCATGCCATATTCGAAACAGGGAAGCATTTAGATAGTTTTTCCTCTGAATTCCCTACCCAACTGTCGTTCTAGTTTTTTCGATTCAGGTGAATTTTCGACGCTAGAACGACCCAAAATAACTCCTTTTCCAGAAATATACACGCTGGAAAAAATATTAGCCATTTTCCGATTATGACCATAGTTAGAGTATCAAAAGAAAAATCGCACATATGACGTAATAATTCGGAAGGGAAAATCGTGCTAAATCTCTATTTCCATTCGCAGCCGTAAAAAAATGTCAAAATCAATCTACTTTGTTTCAAAATAAATAATTTATATGGTATTAAGAAAATACTTGATAATTGATGTTGTTAATTTAATAATAATGGAAAGGTTTATTATTGGTATACAGGGTGTTTCCTAACTTCGGTAAAAAAATTAAACTGGTGAATCCTCACGTAATTTTAAGACGAAAATGAGGTATAAAATGTTTTCGAATGTCGCTTCGTTTTCGAAATACAGGGTGTTGAAAAAATATCTTTTTTCGTGTTTTCTTTTAATTAATAAATAATGAGAAGCGACATTCGAATAATATTTGCACACCTTAATAAAGGGTTTGAGCACTTATTTTGTAAAAGTGAATATTGATTAAATAAGTTACATGTTTTTTAAAGTGTAAATAATTACTAATGAATTTTGTAAGTTTAACTCTAAATAAATCATTTTTATTAATATTAAATACATAGGTTTAATGTTTGATGCGCCTACTTTTTTAAAGGTTACTATAGAAACATTTGAACATGTCAAATGTGACCGATTAATATATTCGTCAATATATCCCTTAAGTTTAATATTTAAAACATTTTTGAGATTATGATGCATTTGTAATAAAAAATGGCGTATGATATACGTGTATAAAGGTGCGTCCAGACTTGTGACAAAACCCCGTAACGTGACAGCGTCGCGAACTTCGATGCGTGTCATCGTCGCCTGTCATCCCCGCGTGTCATCGTCGCGTATCATAGTCCCGTTCACAGCGTTCCGCTCATTTAAATAAAAAACAGTCGGTCATCATGGACGTTGCAACAGCAGCGTACATAGTTATAGATCATTTATTGCTTAATTCTATAAATGTTAACGTTGTCTCCTGTACACATTCCATCTTGATATTAAAAAAGCAAATACTAATTCGAAACAAAAATAGCCGCTACACTGGTTAAAATTCAAGTAAATATGCAAAACGTTCTGATGATACGCGGTCCCGTCCAGACTTGTCGAACCAAGCGGCGTAGCATCCCTTTTATGCGACGCCAAAAGACCGACAGGACATGGAACGCAGTGATGACACGCGGTAAACGCGGCGATGTCACGCGTTGCGGTTACGGAGTACCGTCCAGACCACAAGAATAATAAATAACCAGAATTCAAACTCTCAACTGTCACCGTGTATAGTGTCTAAAAGCGCTTGGTGACCTTCAGTTCACGTCACAGCCAGAATTTCATGAGCGTGCTTACTGCATTTTGACTGATTCAATATTATCCATCTTATTAAGGAAACAGTAGCTGAACCACGGCACATATGTGCCGTGGCTGAACACTTGTTTATACAGTACTGAACTTTATTTGAGAATAAGTGAAACTAACCGAAAGTGAATTGGACGACTAACCCGAACTAACCAAATCTATTAAAATTGATTATAACGTATCGGAACCGGTTCAAATGGCTAAAATAAGTTGAAACTAAGCGAAACTAACCGAAAGTTGATTAGACGACTAACCAAAATTAACCAAATCTTTTAAAATTGATTATAATGTTTCGGAACCGGCTCATATAAATAAAATAAGTTGAGACTCGATAAGAAAGTATTCACTTCTATCACGTGTACTGTGATACTCGTAACTTTTATATTTGTAGAAATGAATGCCCATCTTTTTATGTACTCTATTAATAGATTGTTTTGCATGTTAATGATATATCTGTTATAACCAGTTCAAATGACTAAAATAAGTTAAGCCTAAGTGAAACTGACTGAAAGTTGCTTCAACGACTAACCAAAAGTAACCAAATCTATTAAAATTTCTCATAATGTATCGGAACCGGTTCAAATGACTAAAATAAGTTGAGGCTATACCAACCTAACCGAAAGTGGCTTCAACGACTAACCAAAACTATTAAAATTAATTATAATGTATCGGAACCGGTTCAAAAAAGTAAAATAAGTTGAAACTATGTAAAACCAACCGAATGTTGATATGACGACTAACCAAAACTCACCAAATCTAGTAAAATTGATTAATATATGATTGTCTCACACTCTCTCTCTTTTATAACATCGATAAAGAAGTATTCACTTCTATCACGTGTAATGTGCTACTCGCGACTTTTTTTTTGCCAATCTCGACTAGAGTCCAAAAAACATTAAATTCTGAAAAAAAAAAACAAAAAGGTGTCCCTGTGTGTGTGTCACTGTCCGTCACACGGCTTTTCTCCAAAACCGTTAGGTCGATTCCTACCAAAATGGTTATTTAGGAATTTCGGGACAATATCTCCAGACGTTTTATATTTTTTTAACCATACAATTAAGGATAGTTTATATAAGGAAGAATATAAAAAAAATTGGTTTTTACAAAAACGGCCTTAACGATTTTCATTAGATTTTCTATATGTTTACAATTTAGTAGGCAAATAATACGTACTACCCCGTTTTTCAGTGAAAAATCGGTGCAGTCCCTTACTCTTGAGAAAAATTAACAAAATAGATTTTCCCGGAAACAGCTCCAACGATTTTCTTCAAAGTCTGTACTTATTTACCAATTAGAAACGCAAATAATATGCACCTGTTTGTTTTTATAGGGAAAATAAGATAAAGCCACTTTACTAGCAAAAATATTGACCTTCCAGTTTTTCCCAGTTCTGTGGCGTTCCAATAAGCGAGAAATTAGTACCGTTTATTTAAGAATTTTTCCAAACCATCAGTGTTTTTCAAATTCACAGATTCCGATTCTGTATCTCGGATTCGCGTATCTCGCATACAGAATCCTCGTGTGAAAGAGCTCTTATTGTCGCCTCTCCTTTTAAATTTTTTCCTCTCAGGTATAACCGCGTATTTCCAACAGCTATTTTATATACTACAGCTGATAGTCTGAGAACGAGGGATCTGTACCATGCATTTTAAGGAACCTCTATAACACTCGCAAAAAAACCACCTAAAAAGATCGATTTTTATGTAAATCAACCTAGCGGTTTCGATTTTAGAGTTCGCCAGACAATTCGGAATTGCGAAACTGCATGGCGAAAATCAGCAATTTCCGAAAAATCACAAATTTTATGTACATTTTTTTATTTTTGCCTTTCACCCTATATCTACCTTACTTTAAGTCCGATGAAATTGAAATTTTTAGGAGAGCCAATTTGGACATTTGTTATCATGACTGACATGAGAGAAATGCAAAAAACGTACGTGACACTAGCTTTATTTCTTTAAAAAGTTGTTGACACGAAATTTGTTAAAAATGCAGCCACAAATACTCGATCTCGAAAACTTTTTTTTGGTTTTGGAGATAAATATACATAGTAAGCCACAAACCGACAGAACTGAAGAAACTTTTGGTGGTGGTTTGGTTTTTAACACAACGGTGCCACAATATCGAAAAAAACTATGCCGACCGTTGCCGCTCACGCACTGCACAAGCATCAGTAACGCCATGTGTAGCTTGAGAGCGCCAAGATCTGTATTGTACTAATAATAACCTATTTAATAACCGTAATGTTTATTGCGGTTTATTCCGTAAATTTTAATTTTGAGAAATGAGAAAAATATAAAAAATAAAATATTAAATTTTGATAAAGGCGATTTTTTTGTGAGTTAAAGAGATTCGATTTAAAGTATCGTTCACTTTGTTATTTATGCACAGTGTTTTTCAACATATTCATTTTATTTCTACATTTAACTTCAACTCGTAGAGTTAAGCAACAATAGTTAAAAGATAGTTAACACATTTGTAAAAAGGGATGATGATACTTTACATTTTACTTATCTGCTACCATTGAGCTCCACATTTCCCTTGGCATAAACAACTAATGTTGCAAGGCACATTCGCTTTAAAAACATTTTCATTTATTTGTATAAGTAAATAACTTGCACCTGCAGTTGGCTGTAATTCCCAAAAAGCTTGGCTTTGCTTCTTTTAGTATCTTTGGTACGAGAGCATTGTTTTCGATGTAGCAGCCAAAATCTGTAGGTTTTGGAACTTGAGATTGAATTTTACTAGCGCTTTTATAGATTGCGCATTGCAAAAACGCCCTTTTCACGTGCATGAAAATGCATTTTCGATGGAGGCAACTCTCTAAAATGAAATACCAACGATTATAGTTAATAATGCACTTCAGTGATAAAGAGGTTTCAATTTAGCATAATTAGGTACTTTTAATAAATAAAATGACGCAGACAAACATAGAAATTAATGTTACCCACCTAATGTTAAATTTAAAAAAAATGCTCTGCGACTTGTCCATAGAGTAGTCATAGGCGATTCGACTCATTTTAGTGATTCATACCATTCGAATAAAATATACAAATGATTCATACCAAAGATTCGGATCTTTTTTTCTATCTTGTATAATACTTGCGTAATCTTACCGCTCCGTGCTGATGCTGACTGTTCCGTATTGGTATTGGATATACCATTAAACAATGGTTATACATATACATACCTAGAGGAGAAGTGCCAAATATGGAATACCATTTTGTTTTTGCTTCGTAATTTGTTTGTTTTTAAAGAAAGCTTTTGGTTTTTTTCAGAAATATATTTTAGTATTTTATTTATAAGGTTTTAATGTTAGAAACGAGAAATTTTGTATAATGGTGTGCTTAAAGAATAATCTCTAAAAAGGGGGAATTTTGTTCCTAATGAAGAATATGTACCTAATATGGTATATGCTATGATCCTAATATGGAATAGGGTAATGCGGATATAGGTAGGCAAATAATGTGATTAAAAATCAAACAGTATACATTTTAAGACATTTTTGATCCCATTTATGATTTATTTAACAAAACGAAGATTAATTTCTTTTGAACCTTGAACAAGTGTACCTAATATGGAATATTCTAAAATAGGAACAGCTTGCTATTCCATATAAGGTACCCTGCCATCTTTATTTTCGTTGACCAAATTCACGCTATAGTCCGCAGCGATTGCCGTAAAACGCTGAGTTAAAGTTTTATTTCGCGATCCTTTTGTCAACATAAAATGCCTACAACCTACAACAATAATCTTTTCTCTCGCTTTTACGATGGGACCATCACAATTTACGAGGTTCTAAATTTCATACAAGTCGACTTTGTTTCACTAAAAATTGTTGTAAGTTTATACTGAGGATTTGCTGAACCAGCTAAGCTGTTCAACGAAAAGATCGTGTAAGGTGTTTTTTTATTGTTTTCGTTTCATATTACACAGGGAGTCAATTAAATAGTAGAAAAATCCGAAAAATTTGATTTTGACATCTTGTCAATAATTTTTCTTTCCCGTTATAGTATGTCACGTTAGGAAAAAAATATCAATATCTCTAGACGGTTTAGTCACTTTTTACTAATATTCTTTAGAAGCAAATATACCTAAAAAATTAATGAAAAAATCTAAGAAGAAGAATATGATATTAAAACGAGTTTTTCAAATTGTAAAAGCTCTTCTTATGTAGATTTGCTATGATCAAATAGTTTTTCCTGTTAAAATTTTTACATGACTCAGGACCAAACCAAAGATTTGCGTAAACTCGCTTAAAGGAAAGGGAAGTGAAAACTTCTTGAGCGAAGATATAGATCTATATGATTTAGCCTGCGGGAACATAGGATAGAACAGAGTATACAGTTGTTACATGTTTGCAAAGAGTAAAAGGTAAAAAGTAGTTGTCGCCCGATCACTGAAGTTAAGCAACTTCGGTCGGTGCGTAACCGGGATCAATATGATTATTTTGTCTTTTCGTGACTGTCAGAATAGATCAATTTTAATCCCTAGTACAGTATTTAAAACTGATTTGAGAGAAAAATCTTTTCATCCATTTTTTATTTTTATTTTCCACTAATCCATGATATGGGTCAATATGACCCATATATGAATATGAGAAAAATTTAGCTATTTAGCGCTTACCACATATATTTTTCAGGGTTATGCACCGCCTATACAGGCTCATGTGATCCACCCAGCCTCTTTCTCTATTGTGACCGTAGCTGTTTAAGGTCTAATCATTGATGCAGCAAAGTTAGTCAAATTTGTGTATTCGACCGGGCGGAATGTATTGATGTATATCGATTTTTTCTTTGGAAATCTGTGTGTTTTGGTACAAGGAAAACCGACATGCACATTCCGTTATAATATTTAGAATCCTGTAGATAAGTCCTTGCGATTTCAGTTAGATATGGCTGCAAAATACTTGCTGACAACGAGCTACAAAGGAAGCTGGAGGAGATGTCAGATATATTTTGAGTGACGAGGACGAATTAGAAGGAAACTATATTGCGCTTGATAGTGATGGCAGCGATTCCGATTTAAGTCCGGATGAAAATACCGAGGAAGACAACCAAAAGTGTTCGTTCCGAATAAATCCTGACTTGTCAAATGTGAACAGCAAGTTTGAGAGTAAAGTCTGGAATGATTTAAAACGAAGAGTTACTAAGTGGTGGAAGGTTACCATAAAGAAATGTCATAGGTACGTTTTCAAGAGGGAGTAAAAAATAGGAACTGCTGCTACACATAAATATGCGCTTTTTATTTTAATCAAAGAAATGATCGAAGAAATCTGCATTTTGTTTAGATTAGAATGTAATGGGTTGTTCATATTTATCTCTCTTTCACAGATTTCATATTTTTATTATTATCTTTCTTTCATAAGAGAAAGCTATTTATATTTTACGCCATCCTATAACTGTCTCAAAAAATAATTATTCATTCGTGATTCTGCCGCTAATCAAAACGCTTAATTTAATAGCAACTGTCTTGATAACAAGACATCGAAAAGGACTGTGAATTTAGTTATTTCTACTTCCAGTCGATTTAAAGCTACACCGAATCCTCGAATCAGAAGAAAAATTATCGGAGGTGCGCTTAAACTGAAAAGCCCGATGCCCAGAATTCACATATGAATTATTATGAATAATATATTTTTTCTTCAAACGTCAGTAAATCCGTCATTACTCGACTGTGTAGGCGGCCGTGAAGTTTCGTTTTTCCTCCGCCGGAGCTTTACTTTTCACTTTTCCGCCGGCGGAGGTAAAAGTGTTGTCATAGCAACATAGATACAATACAAACAGACAACAAAATAAGCGTCAACAACTCAAGATTTATTAAACTACAATTTGTATTTATCACTCAATTTGTGACTGCATTTCTAAAAATCACTAATTTAGGAACAAATTGGTTATTATTTAATCGAACTTACTCAATAACTGCTTATCAATACGGAATTAAAACGCAATCGGAGACGCCATCTTAAAAAAATAATTATTGTTGACAGTGTCCACTGACAGCTTTATGTTAAATTCATCGACACCGGTCTAAGCAAGGCCACCTACGACCGTGGTCTAAGCCCCCTTGCGAACCCATTTATCTTTAATAATAATTAGATATTATTACTATTAAAAAGAGATGTTTTTGCATTAATTTGTCGACATTTGAAGAAAAAACAGCATATTTTATTTGGAGGAAAAGTTACTTTTCATGGCTTGCTCTCTATTACCAGCCTCACTCCGTTCGGCTGTTAAACACGAGCGCGCCATGAAAAGTATCACTTTTCCTCCATATAAAATAATATACTATTCCGAATAGACAAAAATGGTATCAACTTACAATGGCACTTAATAAAAGCACATTGTAACCCTCATTCTCTGTTGAAATCGGTAAGGGAAGTGGAACAGAATGTCTTTACTATTTCCCAAATTCAGTCTCAACAATACAGAGGAAACCGTCAAGATCCAGGTGCAAGATTCCTCGTCCGCTGATATTAAGAAGGGTATTGACAACTTAAAAAGTAGCCTTGCAAATGTTACCACCTTGGTTAGGGACTTAAATTCTAAAATTGCTAACCCAAAACAACATAGTGCTCTACCTACGATGACACGCTTTACTTCTTCGTCGTGCTCCACCCCAACTACGTCAACGGCATTTGTTTCATCTTTCACTCAAACGGAACTGCCTACTGAAGTTTCCTCAATCCCAGACGATTCCAACTCCGCAATTTATAGAAGTGCCCAAAGATGGCACTATGTGATCGTAGAACACCTCCCGGCAGGATTTACTTCAAATAATATCGTGCACTATGTGAAGGAAAAGTTGAAAACATCAGAATTTATTCGATGCTATAACCTGGTCAGTCAGTGCAATGACTCCATAGGATCTACATTTAAAATAGGGACCCTATCAAGAAAGTCCGCTGAGAATTTGTTCGGCATCAATATCTGGCCACCCGGGGCTCAAATTAGATGGTCATCGGAATCTGAAATCCCTCAGAAAACTACAAAACTAAAAAAAACTACAGAGCTCTATCTAACTCCCTCCATCAAGGCGAAAGTGACTAGCAGTCCGACCTCTGGCACTCTGCGGAACTTTCCCTCTCCAGTCAGTGAAGCTAACGCGCACAAGGTAACTACAGTAACTTCTGATAAACAAGCTATCGCTGCGTGCAAAACTAATGCCCTTGTGAGCGATGTCAAAATTAAACTGTCAAAGGAATCATCCCATAAACCATCCTTCTCTCTGGACCCGCTGACTCCCCCAACAGTTAAATTAACACAGGCCGCCAGTAAGTCTAACGACTCTAGTAATCGTTTCCTTATGGCAAGGCTAAGGGAACCTGCCATCTTCAGAGCCATTAGGTTGTACCTTGCCTATTTGTATGACCAACCTGCCTCGGTATGCTATGAGGGATTTACCAACATAAGCATCAGATTATTCCTAGCATCTGAAGGCCTGCCAATCCAGGATGATATTTTACGTAAGGTCTACCACGACTTTCATGCCGCATATGGGTTTAAACACACTGAAGTGGAAGAAGATCTTTGTTCCTACAGATCACATGTTGTTTCCGAGAGGACGATTCAGCTTCAGAAGTCCAGAGAGGGTCACCAAAAATACTTCTCCAGCGGCTCCCCGAAGAAAAATTTTTAAGCAGCTTGACGTGTCCTGAGCGACCAGATTCCACTAATCCTGACGCCAGGCTTAGTATGGTTCTTATAAATGTTGCCTCATTGCGAAATAAGACTGATGAATTGTTTTTGTTTTTGGAGGAATCAGAGTTCCCCCAACTAGTTGCAATTACAGAGCACTGGCTGAGTGAGACTGAACCGCTTTATGTTGAAAAGTACTCCACAATAGCCAGATATAATCGGAAAAACTCGGCTCATGGGGGAACACTGATTCTTTCCTTGAGTGAGGACTTTTTACCTGTAACTAAATTTGATCATCTCCAATCGGATAACTACTTTGAATTTTCCATTGTATACAATAAGAACCTTGATTTACACGTAATTTGTATATATAGAGCGCCAAATTCCGATGTGCAATTGTTCTTTGATAACCTGCTAAGCTTGTTAGATGGTCTGCCGGTGAAAGGCAAGAAAATTTTGTGCAGTGATTTAAATATTGACTACGCTACCGCTTGTGCTGCCCAAAAATCATTCATTTCTATTTTTGACTCTTTTGGTCTTTCAATGCATGTAACCTTACCAACTCGGATTTCTAACAATTCCTCTTCTATCATTGACTATGAAGCGTCCGACTTTCCTTCAACTGATGTCCAATCGACAGTAACTAGCGCGGGTCTCTCAGATCATGAGGCAGTAATCTCCAAATTCAATACTTCTTATAGGCCCTCAAAAAAAACTCGCCACCTAGGTAGAATCTTCTCAGCCTCCAATTTTTCATCCTTTCGTAACCTTTGCCTAAAGACCAACTGGAATTTTGAATCAGGTGAACTTGAGTCCGACTTTAGTGGTTTTTTAAATAAAATTATAAATGCATTCAATAAAGCCTTCCCGCTTAAATCCATTAAACCTAAACATCACAAACCATGGACTATGAAAGGCTTACGCATATCTGCAAAAAATATGCGTTCCCTCTCATACATAAAAAAATTCACTAACTCCACTCCAGTTCTTGAGTTCATTTCGAATTATAGGAAGATCTACCTAAAACTTATCAAGACAGCAAAGAAACTATATTATCAAAATCGTTTATCAACTGCTAAAAACGTATCCAAGGAGGCCTGGTCCATTATTAACGATCTTAGAGGCAAAACAAATTCCGCGAATCAGAGCATGCCAAAACCAAATGATTTGAACGAATATTTTGTCAACGTGAGCAAAAATGTTACCTCTGGTATTTCTCCTTCTCTCGACCCTCTCTCGTTTCTTCCTCCTTCTAAAAAAGTCGCTGATAGTTTTTTCCTAAGCCCTGTGACCAGCCTTGAACTTCTTCAGGTAATGAGCAGCATAAAGAGTAAATCAGCTTGTAGCACTGATAATCTGTCAATTAAAATTTTCTTGAACCTCCCACTTCCAATTCTGGATGTCCTAGCTTCCTTAATTAATGCGTCCTTCACGAAAGGTGTTTTTCCCGAATGCCTCAAAACTGCGATAATTATTCCTCTTCATAAGGGAGGTGAAAAGGATGTCTTATGCAATTATCGTCCAATTGCTCTGTTGCCTGTACTCTCTAAAATCATTGAAAAGTTATTAAAAAATCGCCTCATGCCATTTCTCCTCAAGTGAACAAATGACGCCATGTTCTCGTTGCTTCACGATGTCTACTCATCCCTTAACAACATTCTCCCTACTGCTACAGTCTTCTGTGATTACGCTAAAGCGTTTGACTGTGTGTGTCATGACATCTTGTTAAGAAAACTGTGGAGTTCCACAGGGCTCTGTTCTTGGGCCTATCCTTTTTCTAATATATATTAATGACATTACATACCTAAAAATCAATGGTAAAATTTCTCTCTTTGCTGACGACACAAGCATAACTTGGAGTGATTCTAATACTTTCTCCCTACACTCTAATATCTCCAGCGATCTCGTCACAATCAAAACATGGTCTGACTCAAATTGGCTGTGTTTCAACGTTGATAAAACGGTAGCCTTATCTTATAAAACAACCTTACAACAAGCTTTGCTACTTCACAACAGCAATATTAAATACGTTGAATCGGCTGAATTCCTAGGTTTGAGTATTAGTGCCAACCTTAAGTGGTCCGCACATATTGATTCTTTAACAAAAAAGCTTTCTTCTGCCTGCTTCGCAATTCGATCGGTTTCGAAGGAACTAAATCTGTCTACTGCCAGGCTCACTTACTTCTCTTTGTTTGAATCTCATCTTCGCTACGGCCTTCCCTTTTGGGGCTGCTGTAACACCGAGCAATTTCATACCATTTTCAGACTTCAAAAGAGAGCAATTCGTTATTTATTTGGTCTTAATGGCAGAGCTCATTGCGAATACTACTTTAAAAAATATAAAATTCTTACGCTTCCTGCTTTGTTTATTTTAGAAACAACTTGTTTAATACGCAAATATCGAACCATATTTCCCGAAAGGCCACAACATGAGTACTCAACAAGAAATTCGAGTCAGGACATCTACCTTCCTTTTCCCTCCTCTGAATTAACAAAAAATTCTATTCTTTATAATTCCAAGAAGTTATACAATACACTCCCGCTACATCTTAAATCCATCCCTACTTTTGCTAAATTTCGTGAAAAAACGAAGGCTTACCTACTAGAAAGACCTTATTATTCTATAAATGAGTTTTGCGTGAATTAGATTTTATTTTTTCCTCCATTAATTTTCTTGGGCTTCATGTGCGGCGGTGAAATTTTTTTTATATTATATATATTTTTTATAATAGGTATAGGATTATCTTTTTGACGAATTAGTGATTTTTCGGATATACAGGAATTACACAAAATTAAATACCTAGCTATCAATTTTGGTCATGTTTTGTTTACTTTTCCTCGGTATTTTCAACTCTGCAGCATATGCATATTGCCTGAGTCAATTTCACCGACATGACCTTCCTTATTTTTTTCAAACAGCACGTTTCGTTATAATGTATGTTTAATATTTTGATAACACTGGGTTCCTTTACCCTATGTTTTGTGTACTTCCTGTGGATCTAGTTCAACTGCTTATGATGTTCTGTAATATAGTTTTTTTGTTAAATCGTGACCAATTTCAATTTGAAAATTGCTTGTTCTATTTTTATCGTATATATTATTGTATATATTAAGTTTTGTTTTGTATTTGCCCTACTATGGTTAGTTTATTTATTTTAGATAGCTTTGTCCATAAAATTTATTTGAATTTTTCTGTGGCAATAAAGCATACTTGACTTTGACTTTGACTTTGAAATCGTAAGATAAATAGCAACTATCTTGATAACAAGACATCCAAAAAATACTGTCTGTGAATCTGAAATTTTGTAAAATATGGAGCAGGTAAATACACAAATTAATATAAAAAAGAGAAGATAATTTGTCATATCATGCGCTTGCTTCAACTATATCGGATATTTAATTCATCTGCAGTTAGCTGTCAGTGATTCGGATAAGAAGAAAGGTATTAAACTCCGAACAGAAGTAGTAGTGTTTGGGACCAGATATATAGAACAATGAATAGGAAATATCTCGCACCTGAATATTATATTTTTCAATAGACAAAAATGTAGCAACTCACACTGGCACTTAATAAAACCACAAATCGTAAGATAAATTAGCCAGTATATATCTTCAATTTAATCATATCATGGAACTAGTATTAGTAAAATTAATAATACTAACACAATTATGGCGTTTTGTGTAGTTTTATTTCGATAATGAAATCACGTTTTTTTAAAATAAAATTAGCTTAGAACTACGCGAGACTAAGTCAGAGTACAACTGAAGTATGTTTTCGCCTTTCAAAGGATAATTTTTACATACACCAAGCAAAAAAATGTCTGTCTTCATATATAAATCTGAATAATCTTACAGTATCTTGCACGGAAAATGTTCGAAATTTAATGAGCTTTTGCATATTCTTTATTACCTGCCAAATTATTATAGAATGTTATTTTCGAAGGTAATTTAAGTTCATTATGCTTATCCTAGCCATACATAAAATCTTAAGGAAATACATCTTTTCTACAGTACTGAAAACTGATTTTCTGCTACATCATTGCACCACGATTTTAAAATTTAAAATTGGATGATCAGGCAAATATGAAGCTAATTTATCAAGGCCAAAATCAAAAGCAACCGATAGATTTAAATTTAGCCATGCTTTCTGGAATAAGTTTCAAGTCGTCGATAATAAATCACTTTAAATTTTTCCGAAGACGGTTGTCATAATCATAATTAGTATTCTTGTATTTTCTCACAAGATTATATCTGAATTGTTTCTATCGCTAGATTGGCTTCAACAATGCGCTCAAAACTATATCCGCTAAGTTCTCAATATCAAATGCCCAGCACTTTTCAACTAAAATCACGGAAAATTTAAGTATACTTTACTTCCCATGTGACTGCGGAATCACACAATTGGAAATTCCCACGTTTTCTGAACCGGATTAGATCTAATCAAATGCTAGTTTTTTAACCGGCTTTTAAATTTTATAATATATCTTCATACTCTTCTACTTACATCATAATCACCTTCAGGTTCATCATCCTCTTCTTCTTCACGTTGCTTAACCGGTCTTTGAGGCTGAGGCTGCTGATATCTGGCACTATATTGGGGTTGAGGCTGTGAAGCGTATTTTACTTGTTGAGGCTGAGGGACGTACTTGACTTGTTGAGGCTGGTAGGCAGTTTGCTGTGGTGCTGGACCTTGTCCCCTTCTAACATAGAATTACTATTAATTTTCACTATTCGGATTTTCTGTTATGATTTTATTAATTTTCGTTTGAATGTATACAGGAAAAAGTATTTACTATAATCTTGTCTGAATAAAAGTTTAGTCGAATATATCTCTTTTTATTCCTAAACGCGCGATACGCAGATCTATTTTCATATTGATTTATAAGGCGTATTCAAACAAATATTAAATCGAGATAAAAGTAACTAAGCTTCAAATAAGCATCATAGTTATATTTAAATAAAATACTACCTTGACTTAAGCCAATAGCAAGTAGTCTTAACTTCTTAAGGTCGAAATTATAAAAGCTAATTTTAAAAGTAATATTGTTCTCAGCAAATGAATAAAAATGATGAAAAGAAACATTACAACATGAAAAACAATTTTTATTCGATTTTTTTGCAAAAAGTTGCTGTCAGCAGAAAAACAAGCCCGTAATGGATTTAATAAAAACAATTCCTATTTTAAGCAAAGGTCTACACACACAGGTGCGATCACGGCCGTGATCACGTTCTTGGCGCGGGCGTGGCCAAGCATTGCTGAACGAAACCTATGAACCGTTTCACACTGGCGCATTCATATTTTTCAGAACACGCGGCTTGGCGGCATTCTATTCTACGGGGGCGATCAGATTCAACTTGCCAAGTTTGATCGCGGGATCGCGACGCGATAGATAGGAATTTTCCGTTATTTTGTATATTTTTTTGGTTGCATTTTAAAATTGGAGCAAACCACCGCGAATTTCGGCGACTTGAGCATGTTTAAGGGCGTAGCAGCGTATGACGTACCGCACCATAAATTTCTAGCCAAGATTTATGCCACTTGGGCCGTATCTTTTTAAAGGTTTTGCGTAATATTTCCTGGCTCCCCGCCATCAAATTATTGCCGCCATAAATTCTCGAGGTCTGATACAGGTTTAAGCAGGACACCCACAGAATCGGCACAGCCAGCACTGCCGGCATAAGTTGCTATCTACGTTATAAAACGAAATGCCGTTCCGCGCTGTTCCAAATAAATGGGGCTGCCTCGTTTAATAACGTAGATAGCAACTTATGCCCGTCGTACTGGCCGTGCCGGGCCGGTCTGTGCCGATTCAGTGGGCGCCCTGCTTTAGACAGACAGACAGCTTTATAGACAGCTAAGGCAGACAGACATACAGCTTTATAGGCAGCCTTTTAGACAGCTAATACAGCGTTTTAGACAGCTAAGACAGCTTTTTAGACAGAGAGACGGCTTTATAGACAGGCAGGCGGACAGCTTTGTGGACGGACAGACAACTTTATAGGCAGCTAAAAGGGAGAAGCCGGGAATTCTTACGCAAAATCTTTAAATGATACGGCCCAAGTGGCCTAAAACTTGGCGGTGACGTCATGGTCATGAATTTATGGAGGTGTAATGCTATTGGCTGCGCAGTAGCCGTCTGCGCAAGTATGGCTAAAGTGCCCCCATACTTACTTTCGTCTTCACATAATGCAGCAAGAAAAAGTACTCCATTATTATATTCATCCACTTAAAACAAAAATTCAGATAGAAAGCAAGCAACAGCAACAATCACATTGTCAAACGTCAAACCGATACTGAACGCACTGAATATAAACGCGAACGCCACCGTGACCGCGTTGGTGTGTGCTGAAATAATCGCTTATGATATCGCTACTCTGATCGTGATCGTGATCGCGGCCGTGATCTCACCAGTGTGTGTAGACAAGATAAACGCAACATTTAACATAAAAGAAAATAAGGTTTACTGCATTGCTGCCTCTCTTCTTCATGGCTAGAAAAATAAGACACTTGGTTTGTTCAAACGTCAAATTGGAGGCAGGCATCTTTCTTAGCTAGTTCAGAACGAACTCCTAATAAATACGAAATCTCCTTTTTTAAACTAGCTTGAAGTATATCTATTCAATATCTTGCCCAGGCTATAACCAAGCACAAGTCAACAAAATGAAACATTTCTAGATACCATCATCCACGGCTCAATGAAATTTGATAATATTATGACAAGAGTTCACCAAAACGATCAATTTCATCCATGAACATATTATATTACTTGATCATATTAGGCGTCTTACGTGAGTTCAAGATTTATTTCTTCTGCCTCATCGTTAAATAATATCTATTAGCTACCTTGGGTAATTTGTATGTATCTATCTTACAATTGTAGGGCTTTTTGAAAAAGGTGGCTGGAAGTAGCACCATTTTCTTCAGCAGACGAGACATCGGTTTCGCTATTGTGCGACAGTTCCAAGTCAAATTCGATTTCTGAAGTTGCCCTCCGAAGCTATGCAACCAAGAAAGCGGGTAGACTAAAAACACTCTGGTCACGGTAAATACACAAACCAGTAACTTAACTCCCCACGTCACACGCTTCAGCTGCCTGTGACCTTCAACGCAGTTCGGTAGCGTATCTCATCCGAAAACGATCAGTGTCGTATCGAAGCGGGGCCTGCGCGAAGTTTGTGCTTGGCCGTAGTCCGTCTTTTTGGTTTGATAAGTGAATTTTTGAATCGTAGTAAACATTTGTTCCTTATTCCTTGTAGTAAACGATGGAAAACGTTCAAAAGAAGAAAAAGGGTAGCATTTGCGCTGCTGCAGGTTGTAAAATCAAGTACTACAATTCGATTGAAACATTTTATCATTTCTCAAGGTAAGAAAATATTGGTCTTCACATAAGTTTAGGGATTTTTTAATTCTTTTATAAAAATCTTCTAATGTCACAATTGCAATTTCTAAGCGTAATAATTTGGTTTCGAGGATTTGATTATGACACATTGGACATTGGAGATTTCAAATATCGTGTAAAAAGTATGCTTTGCACACGGCTTATTCGGGTATTTAGATTAAAGGGGTTCGTCTCCGATTTAGAGCTTCGCTCTCAGAGGTCCCATTCCAAGATCTCTAAAAGAAGGGCCCAATTTTAGGGCTTCACTCCCCACTCCCCCTAGGAGCCCCTTTTTGCAAAACTGTCGAAAATGGGACTCTCATACCAGTGGTCCCTTTCTAAGGCTTGGGGCCTAATTTTAGGGCTTCGCCCCCGGGGGACTCATTCATAAGCCTCGCGCCCAGAGGGTTGCTATGATATTAACAAAATTGTTCAATGTCGAGGCCCACTAGCAAAAATTTCGACACCGCTTTGAATGAGATTTCTACTAATAAAGGCGTCAAAAATGACAAGATGGCCGCGCAACTGCTGATCGGGACCAGAATAAATTAATGTTTTTCATCAAAAAACCTGCGAAATACAAAAAAATAGAATAAAATACACGTTTTAAAAGACATTTAGCGCACTCGCACGCTAGGAAACTCGTTTCCTAATTTCGTGCTCATGCGAAAAAATATGCTGTATAAAGAAAAATCATTTTAACTATGATACATATAGTTATTTACCTAAGAAGTTCGGAAAGTGGTACTTTTTCGCACACGACGAAAGTGGAGTTAGTGCAAGCCTCCAAAGACCCTTTAGGCTAGTGTTAGGTACAATATTTTTCCTAAGAACATAAAAAATATTACTTTTTTTGGCAAGAGATATATTTTTAATAGAAAATCAAATACTATTTAGTGGGAATGTGCATCGGTATACATAGTATTATAACATTAAATTTGAGACTTGTGTAGGTAACCTTTTCATAAGTTTTGTAAAAAATCACAGTGCGTAAAAGTAATTTTACCGCACTCAAAAAGATATTTTAAATAAATGTCCAAGTTGCCTTTTCCGTATTTCCGGTAAAGTAACTTTCAAGCACTGAGTGCGGAAAAGTTACTTTACCGCATTCAGTGCGGAAAGTACTGCTTCCGCACGCAAAACAGGCCGAAAAAGGCACTTTTCGGCACGTAAGTAGGAAAAAATAGTTTCTGGTCACCTTGGAAATTGTTTTTTTAATATCCCACTAAAAAAATTTAGTTTCCTATAAAAACAAAAATAGTTTCAGCATGCCAAATTGACATAAGATGATCTTGGGTCTGCTATTTGAAAATCAAAGCATTTTTTCTTTTTTATTGCAACATAATCCCTTTTCCCGCGATTCTATTTTAATATAATAGGTAGCCAATTTTCGCCGTTGGAATTTAACCTAGCTTTTAACATTTTTTGTATCTTTCCCGCGATTTTGTTTTTGTTTCTTTTAGGAATACAATATTTCAGTTGACATTTTGAACATTACTACTCTATTTTTTTTTGTGGTTGGAGTGGCAACTTTTGCTGAGCTGTAAACTTATTTGCTTCTCTTGGATATGTTAACCTGAGAGTAGAGCTGGAATATAGCATTTATAGAAACAGACGGTATTTGGCTGTAAAAATAAAATGCCAATTCTTTATGAAAAATCTTTTAGCATTATTTTAACTCATGTGTACCAGAATTTAGATGATTCATCTTTATATTGCTACCTCAGAGTGTATCAAGATGCGAATATGGATACTTTTGGGACTTTGAAAATGTCTGACGAAAACTTCGTACGTTACATCTCATTATTAGAAATAATATTCCACATTAATTTTGAAAAACTTGCTAGAAAAAATAATATTGTCAAATCATTTGTAAATGCTAGTCAGGCAACATAATTTGAATATCCCTGTTCACATTTTGCAAAAAAAATATTTCAAAAGCTGGTTTTCAGAGTACGACTATATTACACATTAAAATATGCTAATAAAACATTTAGAAATCCAAACAAAATGAAAATTGTAATATGGAAAAATCAGTAAATGTTTTGTATGAGATATGTATTTATTTAACCCTTTTTATTTCAAATCGTTTTCAAAGTTATATGCTACGCCTCTGGGCAGCCCCGTTCAAGGTCCTCGAGAGCTCGGGTGATCTATCAATGTCAATCAGTGTCAGTTAACCTACTGGTTTGTGTATTTACCGTGCTCTGGTTGTGACGGCATTAATGTCGAAACAGTCGGTCTTAAGACGAAAATAATAGCTTTCCCATAGACATTTTTTTGAGCTATTCAAGTTCGCATATTTTCGACATGTCAACATTTTGAAAACGTATATACAGGGTGATTCAGGTAACAGTATCACTGGAAATATATCTGTTATATTTCGAATAAGAAAATAATACTCCGAGAAAATGTTGTTTGATATCATTTGTTCCTACACACGCTTTTATTTATTTTAATCTATTTTATTGAATTTAATGTTTTAAAAAAGCAAGGCGCGTGCCAACTTTGTTTCTTTAAATGATTATACCATATTTTTAGAGCTATATTTCAAGAATAATAATAACGATACAATAAATTGAGAACTAACTAGAGAATATGTTCATGGTCGGAAAGTATCATCTGTACCGACTATAATTAATACGAGGAAGTTATTGCAAAAAAAACAGCATCTATACAGTAAATAAAAAGGACAAAATAAGGAAACGAAGAAAGGAAGCTTAATATATCGTGTTGTTTTCAAGAATATCTGAAATAAAGTCAGCGACTGTGTCAGGGATGTAAGGTATGGACCACGAAACAAGATTAGTCATGGAACAGTTCAGAGAAATTTAAATCAATACGGATACGAGAGACGATTTTAAAATTAGGCCAGCTTTTTTATGGTAGTGGCACACACACTAAAGAGAGATTCTATGGCCCTTGTCGAGCAGTGTGTGCGCGAAGATGTTGATTGACACGGTTCTTGAATAGTTGTAGGTTGTAATTAGGGGGAAACAGATGTACTGGGAGTGAGTTCCACAGTGATACAGTGCGCCAGACAAATGAGTTCTTGTAAAGCGATGTTTTAGGTGCTTCCAGTTGTACGAAGAACTGGTGCGATCTTGCCGTCTGTCATGACTGTGTGACAGGTGTTGCCAGGGCCGGGATGAGGCGGGCCAAATCCTAGAAACATCTGCCGTAAAAGTATCTGTAAAACAGGGACATCTCGACCACATATCTGCGGTGTTCCAGAATATCCAGATTCCGTGTCAACTCCGGGTCGCCGAAAAGACGCACAGCTCTCTTTTGAATGAAATCCAGCAGCTTTAGAGTGTGCTTTGGTGTGGCACCCCAGATGTGTGAGCAATATTCTAAGCAAGGTGTAATTTGCGATTTGTAGAGCAAGAGCAGCTGCTGCGGTGTATACAGTTTTATTGTTGCGAAATAGCACACCAAGTTTCTGGGAGGCTGAATTTGCGATAGTCATGCCAGGATATATTGCTGTTGACCGAGATACCCAGCAGTCTGATTGACGAGGATGAAGGAATGGTCGATCCTGCCATAATGATGTCAGAGCCCGCCGTATTGACTCTCTTGGTAAACGTGGCTGCTTGGGTCTTTGCTGCATTAAACTGGACCAAATATCTGTCGCCCCAAATTTGAACATTCTTCAGGTCTGCTACTGTCTGCGATGATAAGTCTCAGTCGCTGGTAAGAGGTTTTTCTGATCTAAACTGGGAGACAAGGGTACTGCCATCTGCAAAACTGTAAGCAGGATTATTCGTTTCGGTCAGCAGGTCATTAATATAGATGAGAAACGGAGTTGGTGAGAGAATTGCGCCACGAGGCACGCCCGCGCCCGCGTTAATGGTGAATGTGTCTGAGATGTATCCATCAACTGCAACGTACAGGGCGCTTCCTAAGGAAACTGGCAAGCCAGCTGCAGGGAGACGCTGGCAGTGCGAAAGACGGCAGTTTGTTGAGCAGTCCGTCATGCCAAACTGTCGAATGCCTTCGAAATATCCAATGCAATGTCTCGAGACTCTCCGTAGTGCTCAATTACCCTACGCCATATATGAGTGACATCGGCCAATATATCTCCTGTCGATCTCTCTTGGCGAAAGCCGTATTGATTATCGCTGATTATTCTGTTGGTCTCGAGGTACTTGATTAGTTCATCAATTATACGACGAACGAAAAGGATGGAAATATAAAATTGCACAAATTATACATAATATACAAGATCCAAATTATTTCAATAAAATGCATTTCAAAAGAGTAAGGCGCATGCCAACTATGTATCAATCATGTATCAAAACTCAATGGTTTTCGAAATACTGGAGGTTTTAGAATCACGAAATACTATGATTTTTTCTATATAATTACTTACCTATTTAGATACCTGTTGATATTTTTCAAATGTATGTTTGAGTCTGATTTACTGATTAATTATTATTTTTTGTTAATATTGCCCAAAATGATCAACTCGATTGTTGAATTGATGAAAATGGTACAGCCTCATTTCAAGAACAATAATAACCTTACAAGAGAGCGAGAAGAGTATAGGGAAAATGTTCAAAATGATCGGAAAGTACCATCTGTACCGACTAAAATTAATACCAGTAAGTTATCGCAAAGGAATCCTGACAGCATCTATATAGTAAATAAGAAAAGTACAAAACAAAGAAATGAAGAAAGGGAACTTATTATATTGCTTTGTTTTTAATAATATCCAGGAAAATCACAGTCAGAGATATAAGGTATGGACCACAAAACGAGATTAGTCATGGAATAGTTTAGAGAACATTAAATCAATACGGATACTACGATTTTAAAATTAGGTCAGCTGAACAATTAAACGACGAACGAAAGAGAATGAGAAATAAATTTGCACAAATTATAGGAGGAAGCTTTAATCAAGATCCAAATTAATTAAATAAAATGTTGGGAACCGATGCGTCGATAATTACACTGCTCCTATACACGCTTTTATTTTAACTTACACATAGCGTTTCAAAAAAGCATAGCGCATATAAATTTTGTTTTTTTAATGAATTTGTCATATTTTTTTAATAATAAACCTCTATCAAAAAACCAACTAGCATAACTAAAACCAGTTCTAGTACTGTAGACTATGTCGTGTCATCTTTTGGTCTAGAATTCGTTGACTGTGCTGTCTTTAACTCAGTTTTATCTGATCATGAGGCAGTATTAACAGATTTTTCGGTGAAATCCAAATAGAAAATTGCTTTGCGCAAATTACGCCGTATTTTTTCGGAAAAAAAATTTCTAAATTTCAACCACCTATGTCTAACAACTGCCTGGGTCTCTGATGATCTCGATACCGAATTTTCTAGATTTATATAAACTTTACCTACCCTGACGTTCATATCCTTTCCGCTTAGGCCTATCAAAGTTAAACAACATAAACCCTGGTCAACTAAAGGCTTACGCACATCTGCAAAGAACACGCGTTCATTATCTCACCTAAAAAATACTCGGACAGCGTCTTCTTCCATGATTACGTGAAACTTTACAGAAAAGTGTATCATTAAACTATAAAAGCTGCCCATTACATTTATTATAATGAGAGGCTGGCTAAATCCAGTAACGTTTCTAGAAAACCATGGTCTATTGTAAACGGCTTAAGGAATAAGACTTCTTCGTCTGGCACAATCGCTAATTCACCTGAGAATCTAAACAATTACTTTGTAAATGTGACTAAAGATTTAATGAACACCATAACTCTTTCTCATGATCCACATTCATATCTCTCTAATGCTAATGTGAATTTACACAGTTTCTTCTTTACGCCTGTAGCATTTGCTGAGCATCGCAGCACAATTAAAGATATTATAAACAAATCTTCATCTGGGACTAATGGGCTTACTCTGAAAATATTTTCAAACCTGCCGGAATGCACATTAAACCATCTTACTACTTTAACTAACAAGTCATTCCAAAATGGGGTTTTTCCAAACTGTCTTAAGCCGGCATAAAGGAGGAGATAAAGACCAAGCTTCGAACTACCGATTTTTTGGACTTTTAAGTAATAAATGCACAAATGATGCTATGTTTTCTCTCTTTAATAATGCATACTCTACAGCAACAATTTACTGTGATTTCTCTAAAGCTTTCGATTGTGTAAATCAAAATATCTTAATTAACAAAGTGCAGTACTACCGATTCAGAGGAGTAGCTCTCGAATGGTTTAAGTCGTATCTTAATAACAGCCAGCTTGCGAGGGTTGATACGTCGATGTCTTCTTGCAAGCCAATAGATTGTGGAGTACCCTAGGGTCCAGTACTAGGCCCACTTTTCTTTCTGCTGTTTATCAACGAAATTGCTTGTCTGGACATTAGCGGTAAAGTTTGCCTCCTTGCGGACGATACTAGTTTCACTTGGAGCAACCCGGATATTACGGCGCTTTACAGAACTGTATCTAGTGACTTAATCACCATTAAATCATGGTGCGATTCTAATCTCCTGTGCCTCACCGTTTCTAAAATTAAAGTTTTGTCATATAAAAGTACGTTGCAATCTTTTGTACTTATTAGCACCACTATTGACGTTGAATCTGTGAAATTCTTGGGGCTTGTTATGAACAACCATTTAAAGTGGGACTTGCACATCGATGCTTTTTTAAAAGAATTAAGTACTGCCTCTTTTGCGCTAAGAACTGTTTCAGTCTATTCTGCCCTTTTTGAGTCGCACCTCCCATACGCCCTTCCATTCTGGGCACGTGTTGTGCGACTCAATTTGAGCGTATTTTCAAATTACAAATGAGAGCTGTTCGATACTCACTGAGACTAACCAGTAGAACTCATTGTCACGATTTCTTTAAAAGAGTTAAAATATTAACTCTTCCTTCCTTATTCGTATTTGAATCCGTTTGGTTAATCCGCAAGCACGTATTTGCTATTCCAGATAGGCCATCTCACATCTATCCACTTAGGGATCATGCTCCGTGCATGATCTTTATCTGCCAATTCCACGTTCAGAGCTAATTAAAAACTCTATATTGTACAATAAAAAAAAATGCACAATTATCTGCCATTTGAAATGAAGTCAATAACATCTTTTCCCGCATTTTGCAGAGCTTTGAGATCATACTTACTGGAGAGGGCCTAATACGCAGTCAACTACTTTTTTAATACTTAATTTTGAGCATCTTACACTCTTGGTTTAATGATTTCATGATTAATGTTTGGTGTTTAGTGTTTAGGATTTGATGTTAAATATTTTGATATTTAATATTTTATATAATACTAGCTGACCCGGCGAACTTCGTACCGCCTAACAGTCAATGGATGTGTTGCTAACTTTTAGCTAAACTTAATTTAGGATTTTAAGATCAATAGTTTATTAGGATAATATATATAAAGAAAATAAAAATTCAATAAAAGTAGATGATAAGATCTGGAATGATGGAGACTAATCGATTTGACAGTCGTATTCATTAATTCTCTATATTTTTATTTACATTTCGATTCAAGTATTTTCTATTTATTTCACTATTTTTCGTTGAATTTCTGTTCTATAATGTGTATTATGTCTCTGACTTGCAGTGGACATCAATTATTACAAAAAAGCTATAAGCATGCGTGACGTAAGCTGTCAATTCCAAACTTTGTTTATTTAAAAACTAATTTTGTGCATAATTTTTCTGATATTTTAATAGTTATTCTGCTATTCGAGGTGGAGACAAATCTAACAAATCAGATCATAAAAATCGGTTCAGCCGTTCTTGCGTTATAATTGGTTTATCTAATCAGACTTTTTTAATATACCCGATTTCCGTTCTAAGGCGGAGACAAATCCAACAAATCAAAGTAAGTTCCTATTAAGGAAATAAAAGTCAAATACCATTTTTTCCAAAAGTGCGGAGAAAATTCATGAGAATTATTGAAAAAATTTCGAAAACCCCCTCTTTTTCTTAATTTTGTTCATAATTTTTTTTGAGCAACAACTTAATAGAAACTTTTTTTTTCTGCAGAAGGTTTTCCGATATACCAAATTATTTTAAAATTTATTGTTTGTGTGTTTTAAGGACCCTGTATAACTCATCCTTAATTCAGCAATGTAAAAATTACTTTTTTTTTCAAGCATCAACTTTTATAAAGAATAAAGAAATTTCCCATAGGTTGCGTAGTTTTTGGAAACACTGTATATTTCCGATTTCCGATATTTTAATAGTTATTCTGCTATTCTGGGCGGCGACAAATCCAACAAATCAAAGATCATAAAAATCGGTTGAATAATAATTGTGAATGATGAACAACAAAGTATCTAAATTTTTATCTTTAAGCCGGTTTCTTTTCTTCGACATGATATCACCTGCCTTGGAAAATCGATAGCTATTTATAAAACTATCGATTGTTCCGATAGTTGATTTGCTATCGATGTTTAAGCAACACGAAGTACGGATGGACTGATCGACCGAATGATCTGGAATGATTGATACCAATCGATTTGACAGTTGTCATTTCTTCTCTATAATTTTTTATATTTCGATTCAAGTATTTTCTATGTATTTCAGTATCTTTCTAGATTTGAATATGCTACTTTCCCACTATTTTCCGTTGAATTTATATCCTATTATATGTAGTATGTCACTGATTTAGAGTGGACATCATATATTACTAAAAAAAACTATAATCGTGCGTGACATGAGCTGTCAATTGCGGAAGATGACGGAGTTCCAAGCCTAATTTATAACTGATTTTTTGTATAATTTTTTATCCGAGAATTTTTCCCATATTTTAATAGTTATTCTGCTATTCGGAGCGGAGACAAATCCAATAAACCAAAGATCATAAAAATCGGTTCAGCCATTCTTGAGTTATAAGTGGTGTAACTACGACTTTGTTTATATATATAGATTTTCACCACGTACAATTTGCACAATTGTATAAAGTTTTGTATAGTTACGATTTTCTATTTGTGTTTTTGTATGTTTTGTACTGTAGCTCTAGCTTTGTCTACAAATTGTAAATTTTTTTGACAATAAAACATCTTATTATTATTATTATTACTATTATTATTATTATTATTATTATTATTATTATTACTACTATTATTATTGTTATTATTGTTATTAGAGGAAGCTTTAATTAAGATCCAAATAATTTCAATAAAGATTTCTGAACCAATGAGACGATATTTACTATTGAGTCAATTGCTTTACAAGGACGTTCTTCAGTACAGATTTGTTGCGGCATTTTTGAGCATAAAGCCTTAAGTCCAGTTTTTATCCGTGGCAACTTAAATGGGTTAAGATATCTCGAAGTTTTGGACATTGGAATTGAACACTTTATCGGCAAACAATTTGGCAACAAGGCGAAGAACCTCACCAGATTATTCTTTCATTATAATTATTACGTGTGGATGTGTAGCAACGGAACAATCAACTGGCCCGCGAAGTCCCCAGATGTAAATAGATCTTATCCACATTTTGGAAAAGTAATTTTTGAAAAATATTAGACTTCAAACATCAATGACATTTAAAAAGCAAACGTTTATTTCCAAGTAGCAACAGGCATCTAAATAGGTAAGCAATTGTGTCAAAAAATCATAGTTTTCCATAATTATAAAACGTTTAATATTTCAAAAATCGATAAGTTTTAATACATGATATACTAAACCAAAAATATGCATAATTTGATAGAAAATTTAAAGTTATTAAAAATATGGTGAATTAATTTCAAACAACAAAGTTGGCATGTGCCTTGCCTGCCTTTTTTCTGAGGGCACCATGTATATATTAAAACAAAATCTTGTGTAAACACCGATGAAATTAAACAGATTTTGGTGGAAATAGCCTTTCTACTTTCAAAAATAATAGAGACATATAGGATATGGTGTATGCAATGCCACGTTATACAATGCGTCCGTAAAGTATGGAATAAATTCATTATCTCGTAAACCACAATTTTTTTTAATAATCGCCCGGACATGTCGATTTTGTTTTTCGATCGCGCATTTTCTGACATAAAATGTAGATATGCAGGGTGTTCCAAATAAGAGTGACAGAAAAAATATCTTTTTATTAAATGGTATATTATTGCATATTTGGATTTGGCCGAGAATTCTAGACATATTTCATCAATAATGACCTATACCTATCTCCAACTGTTTTTGAAATATCGACAGTTGAAAATCGACCATTTACCAAGTTTGACAGACTGTGAAATCTAAACGACTAAAGATAGAGCAAAATGGTTTGCTCTTTCCTATCTTGGTTTTTCATAAGCTATCGTTTGACACTAACTTTAGATTTAACCAGAGGTTAAATTTAACCAGAATTTCTTAACCTCCGGTTAAATATAAAGTTAGTGTCAACGATAACTTATGAAAAACCAAGATAGGAAAGTGCAAACCATTTTGCTCTATCTTTAGCCGTTTAGATTTCACAGGCTGTCAAACTTGGTAAATGGTCGATTTTCAACTGTCAATATTTCAAAAAAGTTGGAGATAGGTATAGAACGTTATTCATGAAATATGTCGAGAAATCTCCGCAAAATCCAAATATGCAATAATATACAGCGGGTTCCATTTAATAAAAAAATATTTTTTCTGTCACTCTTATTCGGAACAACCTGTATATCTACATTTTAAGTCAGATTAAAACAAAATCGACGGGTCCGGGCGCTTTTAAAAAAAAATTCTGGATTACGAGATAATGAATTTATCCCATACTTGCGGATTGTATATGTATACATTTTTTAAAAAATTTTAAAAATGTCTCTATAAAAATAACCCCGAATACAAGAACAATTTTGCTTCCTGTATAATTACACATATAACAAATACCACAGAAATTAGTTTTTTTAAATAACTGCTATATTCAGGTTGTAGTAGGTATTGTCTGTTCTCAGATATGGATCATAGTAATTTTGTGTTTAGTAATTTTCATAATTTCACTGATATTACAATCTAGTACTTATGACTAGATATTTTATATGTTTAGTGGGGTAACTGCGGTGTCCCATCGTGTGCAAAGCACACGGGCCCGACCTCAGTAGAGGCCCGGGAAAGAAACCATAAAATAACAAAACAATAATCTCATTTTGAGAGACAAAACTCAGACCGCAATTATTAAAACATGGTTAGTATTTTTATTAAACTATCAAAATATTCAGTAGCGGCATTTAGCATAATATTAAACCCTGTGCGAGTCAGCGTTTATTCAACTTAGTACATTTGGAGACAATTCACGAAGTATTGTCGCGATAAAAACCACCACTTCGAAAGTATGACGCCAGAGTATAAGCTATCAAAAATACCAAAAGACATGGCGTACAACATGCGCAAGACAGGTGGGGGCAATAATTATAAAGAAAGTGTCAACAAGCTGCTATGAATAAGACTGCTAAAATGCTACAATATCTTTACTTTAAACAGCATAATCGACGCATAGACGCTTTTAATGATCAAACTTTTTATCCAAAAGGCCAGAAATGCTCAAACGAAAACAACCCCAAAAAATGCCCATTGTCCGGAAGGTAGCTCTACAGCTTTTACAAGAGCATATATTGAAAAAAATGGCGCATGCGATGGGCTTAAAAATATATATATGTATATATCCTTTATTGCTGCATTCGAATTAGCATGGCGAGGTAACAACGAACGAGGTGGGATTTTTCAGACAAGAAACACTCAATGACGGGTCGCTTACTAATCGCCTGGCATATAATCCTATATTTACCAAAACTACGCAAGGAGGCGCCAATAGAATGTGATGAAGCAAGTAGCTGTTGCATCCTGATTTCTGGCCAGTGTGACTTTTTCAAAGTTGATGTCTATGAGGGGGACCAACATTGAATCAAGTAAACTATTTTTGATTTGTAATAAGAATTGGAATATTAGCCCTCTATCCCATGGTACAAAAAGAGTCCAATTGAGGTTAACACTATCAGCAAGTGGACGGGAACGGGAGCAAAACACAACTAGTTCATACCAACAACAAAAAATTTACAAATCATTGCCATAGAGCTCCAGGTGTGAGCATACTTTCTAATTTCAGTACAAATCCTAAAAAGGATTTTAAAATGACTGGACATTGCTCTATAAATTTCGTGATGTACGGCATCAGCTTAGCGGACAACACAATTCCATAATTATATCAAACATGAAAGCATGGAACATCAACATCTGACAGCCCCCAACGTGAAGCAAATATTCCCTGCAGTTCTGAAGAAAATCTAACTCAAATCAACAATTACAATTTTTATAACCATAGTTGTAGCTTTGTTATCAATAATAAAAAAAAAGAATGAAAAGTTTAATGGGCTGTATAATCTTTTGAATACCGCTGGATGCTTCGGCATTACCTATTACTTTTATCTGACACTCAACACGTTAACATGTTGCTGGGTAACGAGTTCGTGAATGGTAAAAGTAGTATCCCGTAATATCAAAACCTGTTCTGGTATTACATATGAAACGATAACTTGCATACTAACCTATGCGTTATCTTGACATCTGCATGATCGACGTATTTTGAGGCTTTTTTAAAGTAGTGAACAGTTTTAGAGATAACAATTATTTCACTTCCTTGCAACCTGGATCTTAAAAATCCCTTTCTTTTGAACCCCTAGAGTCTAAAAACGACTTGTATGCCATAATTCTGCTCTCCATTGAAAATTAAAAAATATTTTAAATTTTTGGTGGTTACTTGCCCTTGCAACAAAGAATTAGCAAAATTTTGTCTTTATGTTATTTTGATGCACTAAGAACAATAGGTATGAAAAAAAAATAACAATCTAGGGAAAGAAACTTCAACCAATTTTTAATATAGGGTAGTTTTCATTTCTTCCCATTACTCTCTCAAATATACACAAAATGGTTTAGTATGTAAAAGAACTAAATAAAACTGACGTGCTTCTCGGTTTTTGAAAATAACCTCAATACTTGTGAACAAATTATTTTATGATTAAGGACTTGTTCCAAACCATTGGAATTGGACTTTTCAAAATTCATTCTTATCGAATACCTGCATCATAAAATCAACCTGTAGCCGAAAATTCAGCTTCCTTTACCGTTTGAGCTGGATGGTGATGAATGAGTGAGTCAGCGAGTGATTCGCTTCCCAAGTAACACGAAGAGATTTATAAAGGTTAAACAAACTTTTATATCACTAGTTTATAGAGTAAAACGATGCTATAATAGGTAAGATAATCAATTATATATTACTTATATGGCTGCTATTTGTCTTAAAGGGACCACTTTACTCATCTAGTATATAAAAGTGTAACTAAATGCTCCAAAAAAAAACCGTTCTATAATACTTCTATATAACTCTTTTAACACGTATATATGCCCAATATATAGCCACTATATAACTTCTTGAACTAAGTATAGCGCTTACCATCACCATTATATAGAACATATAAAGCATCTATATAGTGAAGTTAAACTTGCTCTTAAATTGGAATAATTACAAGATCAATCGACTTACCTGTAAGGAAGATCGATCGGAATTATCCGAGCATCTCCGCCATCCCTCATTACACTTTGTAGTATACCACTTTTTCCCAATCGGTACAATTTTTAAAGAAGTTATCAAAAAACATGGTGATTCAGCCGACCCTGGCTAGCCGCTCGAGCTCATGCATCGCCTTGATGCGTCATTACAATTTTGGTACGTGAGATTTTTGATTACATTGCATTTGGGGTGATAGGGAGAAGGTAAAGACTGGGTGGGTTTGTAATGAGGGATGGCGGAGATGCTCGGATAATTCCGATCGATCTTCCTTACAGGTAAGTCGATTGATCTTGTAATTATCCTTCGCATCTCCGCCATCCCTCATTACACTTTGTAGATGTTTAAAGTATTTGCGATGTAATCTACATTAACTGAAAACTGCGAGTTTTCTGTAGTCCTAGATTTGTAAGGCCCTTTTTATAAACTAAAATTCAAATTTATAACCATTAGATTTAATAACACACATCATGAAGGTACATATATCATGTTTAACGCTTAACTGATATTAACCTTTAGCTTATTTTTAATACTATACCAATATTCGTATGTAATATGATAACAAGTTGGTAAGTAAGTTATAATTGTAGCTTAATATTTATATGATTCCTTAGAGTTTATGGTTCAATAAACAAGATGCCAATCCAGTGGGATTACCCACGCCAAGTTTTTTATAGAATTTCGAGAATACTTTTGATTTTTCTGTCGAGCCAGCTGTCTTCTGAATGGTTTGTAATGTAACTCCCATTCTTTGAGCTGCTGAAGTTGCCCCGTGTCGGGTGCTGTGTGCCCCAAAGATTTCCGTGTTTATACTGCTGGCTTTTAGTATTAACTTGACCCATCTGCTAATGGTTTGACTGTTGTCTGGGTGATAGGGCTTTTTGTGGGTGAGTATTACCTTTTGTTTGGTTTTGCTACTTGTGGTATCGATTGCATCTGCAAATGCAACGATCTATTAGCATATTTACAGTATCTGTGAATGCCGTAATTTCTGTTTTGAACAAAAAAATAGGTATGTTCTCTAGCTGCAACTGCAATTGCAGACAGTGGAGGGTACGATCGATTGTATCTGCTAATACAACGAACTATTCACCTTTTATTGACTGGTAGCACCCTTTTTCCTTTTATGCGTTCTATGTAAGTCTCTAATAGTGTGACTATACATAGTTCAGGTTGATTAATAAAATAAGGTAATATCAAACTAGGTTGAAGCCTGTTTAAGCCACTTGCTTTTATTTTATCCGGGAATCTGATTTCAATTACGTATTCATATTTAAAAATATTGTCTATTTTTACTTCCGGGTTGTCCGTGATTTGTGTGCTGTTATTAGTATTAAGAGTGTTACTAGCTTTAAAGTTAGATTTGTAGATTTAAGAATTCGTGAGGGTACATGCTCTTTAAGCGCTGTAGAACTGGCTAGGAATCCCAAGTAATTGAGTATTTTGATTTTGGGGGTCTTATGTTAAATGTTCCATTGAGAAAACTTTTTATAACGGCTTCGTCTTTTGTTTGAGTAGGATGACTCCGAAGACAATTGAATATTTAGGAGCTCAAGAATGAGTTTACGGTTTTATTATATATTTGTTGGTGCTTAGAAAAACAGAAATTCCCCTATTTATTGTAAGTATTTCCGTATTGTTTGAGGGCGCTATCTGTCAATGAAGAAATAATCACTTTTATCGCTTCATTAGGTACGCTTTGTTATAGAATAGCTCTCCTGACAATGAGGAAGTTTCATCAATTTTATTTTTTTTTATTACTGCTGATTTCGATAGCCCATGAAAAATAAGTAAACATATGTTTTTTCTTTTTTCCCTAAGCCGAAAAATGAGGCAGATACAACGCCTTGAGATGTGCTTATGACGTCATAATACACATGAATTGTTACGTCACACCATGCATGGCATATCTATATATACAAAACTAAAAACTGGTATAGCACTTGTAATATTCATCTTTAGCGGAAATAAAAAAATACGTATCGATTTTTTTTGAATTTTTTTTTTTACTTTTTTTTTTTTTTACGGTTCTATAGTTTGCAATAAAAAATAATCAGTTTAATTTCTCAGGAAACTTCGTAATTTCCCTACAGCCAGAGAAATTTTCTTCCACAATGGTTGTTTCTCTCCGCAAGGAGATGTGAGTAAGTTTTTTTCAGGGTAAAGATAATAGACTGTTCTGCCAGTAGGTCCCTTTTCTCTTGTATAAACCCCAAAAGTGAGCATGGTTGAGGGGGAATAACTACGCTTTTTTTTTTTTATATAAAACCTAAATCTTGTAATGTTTACGTAATTTTATTTATACTTTTAAGCAATTCTCTTTTGAATTACCAATAACTAGCCAATTGTCTAAGTAAAGCAGTTTTTATACCCTTTAATTTTACATCTCTTACAACTGGTTTCAGTTTTGTGAAAAGAGATGGAGCTGTACATAAACCAAATGAAACACAATTAAATTGGTATAGTACGTTGCAAAAAACGAATCTTAACAACTTTTTTTGACTACTGTGCATAGGGATAAACATGCATCTTTAAGAGATCAGTTTTCCCCAAGAATGCGTATTTTGAGATTAAATTTTTTGCCGTCCTATGTAGTCTTCTACTTTGCTAACCGGAGTGGTGTCCTATTGAAAGGGATTTTATAATCCTGTACCCACTCTATTATTGAACTGTTTACCTTTCTTCTCTGCCAATTTTGAACGTATAATTCTAGTTCAGACGGTTGGCTAATTAAATTATTGAAAGGGAGGGCTAAGGCACTAATCCCACGGACTATAGTTGTTTCTGTAATTGATACAGTAG